>JAYJMH010003909.1:0-27535 GCA_036873815.1 Phacellophora camtschatica | reverse complement strand
CTTAAAAATACCAAAATCAACTTTCAAAACAAGGTCTGCTAAAAGTTGTCACGGGACCCTAGATTTCGACCCAACTATCTATCTTATCTCACAAGTGGGGTTGCTTTATTTTTAGACAAACTTCTATACAGTTGTTTATAATGCTGTTGCTTATAAATAAATAATCGTGTAAGCGAAGCCAAGTCGACGCTGAAAGCTCTCAAGGGATACACAAAACAGTTCGAAACATTATTCTCTCGAAAAAAGTCAAGAGATTGTACGGCTCCATCATATTAAGACTTCTTGAAGTAACGATATGTTCCAATTAGGTATTGCTTCTAAATTCTAATATATATATAAGAAGTTTAATGCAACAAAAAATTCAAGAAAAATACTGCGCATGCAAAACTACAAAAACATAATCTAATCGTTATATAATGCGTACTGTACATGTTATCCAATTGCTGAAAAGGTTTCGAAGCCATTCTTTTTGCCGCATTCCTTCTGTGCCTAAATCTTCACGCTCTTTTTGGGATATTTTCTGGCTTTGTTTTCGTTCTTTTTATCGACTGGGGTCTTATAGTTCATTGGCTAGCCATGTTCAACATAGCATTCAAATCTTTGAATGTTTGATCTCATTGTTTGTAATTATTGCTTGATCTCGAGATTTAGATGCTATGTTGCCATGTTCAAAAATTGAAACTTGCATGCAGTCTGCTGAGATTATGCTTTCTATCGCTTCAGACAAGTATGTTCAATTTGTACAGTTGAACCCCATTAAGGGGAATTAATTTGTTTGAGACAATGAGTTTTAGGGATAACTGAAGCTAAATCAACACTAAAAGCTCTCAAGGGGTATAAAAAACAGTTTAAGTTAACATGGGAGTTCAAGTTGTTGTATTTCATCAATAATTGCGCCATTTCGACCTCTCAAGGGAAATGAATCAAAGCTAAATCAACACTGAAAGCTCTCAAGGGGTATAAAAAACAGTTTAAGTTAACAGGGGAGTTCAAGTTGTTGTATTTCATCAATAATTGCGCCATTTCGACCTCTTAAGGGGAATGAATCAAAGCTAAATGAACACTGAAAGCTCTCAGAGTTTGAATCAAGCAAGCTCGAAGAAAAACGTTGTTGAGTGTCATATTTTCAAGAGGTAACTTCATACATAGTTTCTGGTTAATGTTAGAAGCGTGGAAGGGATAATGGGGGTAAAGCAGCGACTTCAAAAACAAGCATGTAACCTCGCTTGATGCATCTCTGATTTACATAATTTCGACAAGACACGATTTGAGTTGACAATACCTTTGAGAACATAGTCTAAAAATTGCGAGGTTTTCCTCGAAGCATCATTATAAACTCTGAGATCTCATGGGAGAATGCGTTTAGTGTTTTAGTTTTAGGATTGGCGATGTGACAGTTTGAATCCAATTTATCGGGCGGAATGCGTTTTTTGGCGGTGGCCGTTTTCAAGGAAATTTTCATGACAGATTTAATGGTTTTACAGATAACATTTTTGCAGTTTGCGGTTTTGATACACGCAAAATTGGGTCATTGTGAAAAAGTCCGCGTCCGTTTGCACACGTCAGAAAGATGAACTACCGGCGCTCTCCTTCTGTCTAACGTGCAAGCGGAGACTTAATTTATTGATAAACACATTGATAATTGTGCGTTGCAAACACTAACCAATGAACAATCTCCCCCAATTTGTACAAAGCAAGTATTGTTAACTTATTTGAAACTATCAAGCATAAAGTTCTCGCAGCCTGGTTGCATCATTACGTGGAAAATGCGTGGAGGAGGTGAGATTTTTCACGCGTGTTTAACAAGTGTGGCCCATTGCTTACGTCAATGTCATATATTCAGGAGGTAAATGCGGGTAAAATTTCATGTTGATTTAAAATATTTAAACGTTTACCCCCTGCAAAAATTAAACTAAGATATGATTCGCCTGTTTAGCAGAAATAAATCTGGGTGTGAAAGGGTGAAACACCCAGCCATTTAGGAAAATGAGGGAGAATAGCCTCTGTGCTGACTCAACTTGTTACACTGATTGCATTGAATTGCATTGTTTTTGACAGCATTTGAGCTTTAGTGGCGTTGAATGTAAATACAACTGAACTACTTATTTCAGCGTAACCAATTGCGTCTGCACGCAGGCTAAGGGGAGAAGGTTGCCCCACTCTGATTCTTCGCAACATATCTGGTCTTCTAATAAAGCAAGTCACGCTCTTTCTCGATACTCTACCAATGGACATTTTAAACTTCTACAGCAACATCACAACTGCACATGAACGAAACTTTAAAAAGGCAACTATTCATGTACTTTCAAAGATGTTGTTAAGGGGATTCTTCAGGGGGTTCTTTCAAAGATGTTGTTTAGGCACAAAATGAAAGGTATTGATGTTGTTGTGTTTAGAAAATTACAAATTAGCTCTTAGATACCTACTACCAATGACACGCACATTGCTTGGAAAAATGATAAGCATTATGTTTAAACTTTACAGATAATGAAAACCAATGAAATAATTAACTATAAACTCGTTCGCCTCCACCCTTTACTTAGACTTTTACACGTTCGCGGTATCGCTCTAGATTTGCTACACGAGTCCCTCTATTTTCGCTATTGTTTTTGTTGCAGCATATCAGTTTGGGGAGCGATACAGAGTCTGTGTAGCTAGTCTAGCGTCACTCCTCCGTTTCATAATCGCTCCTCCTCCACCCGGACTGACATGCCTCCGCTCAAAATTGTATAAAAACGCATAGAAGAAAAGATACTATTTGCAGTGAAAGTGATAGCTGCAACTGGAAGCTGCAAGTGATAATTTCATCCACTTTTGTGCAACATTTTATCTCGTGGAGACGAGAAAACTGCAGCAACTGTCAACACAGCTTCCAGACCTGACATTCTCGACTATGTTTTTTGGTGGTAAGCTCGAATTAGGCCATTCTGAGACAGGAAATCAGCTGAAATACTGATCTGTGATTGCGTTAGCAACTTCTTGTCGCAACGGGCCAGTTTTGCTGTAATTCTTCAAGTCATGGAGTGAGCGCACAGGACAAGGTGGTGGGAGGAAGTTATGTTACGAGTCTACGATTCACTATCTAGTAAACTTTACTCATATAAGATATGACAACATTTTCTATGATTATCACCAAGGTTTGGCTATATTTGACGTCGTGCAAGAAGTATTACAAAAGTTTGACAAATCGTTTGAAATGCCAAAGTGGTAGGCGTGGTGGGAGGAGATGGTGCGGGTTAATTTCGTTCGTGATTAACTTGTGCTTCAGTGCTTCGTTCTGAAAAATCTAACTAATAACCGTGCCATTGGACTCTTTAAATTTGGCCATTTAAAGAGCGCTATTTAGGCCTAGTTGGGGGAAGGTCTATAGACTCACTGTGGAAAACCAACATTAAAATTATGGTGAGATACGTTACAAAAATGACGCCAGGCAGTTTAAGATATATAACGGCAACGGCAACCTCGCAAACATTTCGTTAGCAAAACATTCACGTAACTAGTAAGTTGGCAAAAACTTACTATTCACGTAAAAGTTGATGTTGCCTTTCACGAAAATATTAATCACTAAGGGAGGGGAGGTTAAGAAGTTGTCTCTTTGAACTTTCAGCTCTGAAATGGGAAGCAAGTTTGCCATGGTAGCTTCACTTTCCCGTATCCCAAAGTAAACGCCATAATTGTAATACATACCACGTCGAACGAGTGAAAAACAGTATATGATAGGCCTTCAAATGAATCTCAATACAAAATTCTAAAGGAATCCAATCCAATAACAACACTTCAATGAAACGATAGACTCGTGAGACATTATTCATGCGAGGGAGCCTCATGAGACATTGGTCGCAGGGAATCACAAGTTCCTATTTTGCTACAACAAAGCAAGGACGATTTCGTGAAAAGGTTTTTCGTTTGATAATGCGATTTGCGATCTGAAAGAATAAATTTCAGACCTAGGAGCGTTCTCAATAACAAAACCTAGTTACTTTATTCGTTGTGATTTGCTTGGCTGAGTTAAAAGGTGTGAAATCTATTCTCCAGAGTGATAATTGCGTTGTCTTCAGATATTCAAACCTGAAACCTTTGTTTGACAAAATTCCCTTACCCTTACGCAAAAACTGTCTTTTGTCATGTGGCAGTGCCAACAGTACCTCGGTTTGTGCTTTGCAAAATCATTCACTGCAGCTCACAGGCGTGGTCCAAAAGAACTACCCTTAGTATCTTTATCCTTCTTTGCAGTATTGATGAATTATGAATGGGTGCTTGTGTTATTCGGCAAAAAATCAAATTATGCTGTACAATTAAGCTTACTCAGAATGTAGTTCGTGCCTAATTCGCCTTTAATTTAAAAACCCGTCAGCGACTTCTGTACAAGAGGTGTGTGGAGAGGTAGCACAAATCCAATAATCAGGTGAAAATCCAAACCCAGGTGAAATTCTGACACAAATTGGGACAAGAATTCGGGTATCTGTGTTGATTTAGAAATTTCCGCGGCCAAACAATGGTTATTTCCGTAATACTGAACAACGCTATTGTAAACAAAAGAAACAAAAGAAATAGAAACATTAAATATTCACAAAAGCGTAAAATGGAATCGAAATTTATTGAAAATTTAGGAACAGTTTCTTAAACACTCGCAATATAAACAAGCTCGGGACGCTCCTGAAATCAGTAAATTTCTGGTACTTCCACAGAGGAGGAACGAAATTAAAAACAATGGGAAAGCTTAATACCTCCTTTTTCGCTTCTCTGCCGCTGAGACTCATTTTTCCTTCGCAGAAGACACGTGTCTTCTCCATGGAAACAACAAAATTTACCACGACGGCACGCTGAACGCGGATTAGACACGAACTATATTTGAGAGTTGGTCTGCTACTAATCTCATTAACAATAACAACACCTAGTATTAAAATGGCAATTAAATCACGTCATTTAGTTTCGCAAATGTTCAAACAGTCCTCGAGTGAAAGAACGCGACAATCTCACGCAGTCCCGCAAAAATGCACGACATTCATGCATATTCGATGTCTTCCCTTTGTGACTTGGTATCGTGAAGAAAATGTCCATTACGTATAATCTGTTCACCATGAAACGCGCTAAACACACGTAATCTCGCATAAATTCACTGTTCATTCATGCACAAAAATAATGTTCTGGAAATACTACTTTGTTTATTTTTCCCTTTGTGTGTGGTATTGTAAGACAGCTCCCATTGCGTAATCTTTTCACAACAGATATCATACATTATATACGTTCATAAAACCGTTCTCTGGTGAATTCATCAGAGCACAATATTAAATTGTCAAACCCTAAATTTCTAATTTCCAAATGATCCAGCCCCGGTTGATGCATTAGACAGTGTCCTACTCCGTACTAAAGTTCTCTTGTGTTGGAGCTGGTCTAAAAACGAACCTGGATTGGCGTCAGGCATCTCATCGTCTGCAGAATGATTAGCACGTGATAGATGCTCATGAGGCATGTGATTACTATGTGACTGCCTACTGATTGAATGATTATCATGTGATTGCTGCTGCGGCCATGCGTATTGTTCTTGTTGTTGGAGTTGCTGCTGGTAGCTATACTGCGGTTGCTGATACTGTTTAGAGGGAGAATATTGCTTTTGCGACTGATATGGCTGCGGTTGTTGATGCTGTTGGGGTTGCGCCTGGTAGTTTTGTGGTTGTTGCTCTCTTTGATATTGCTGTTGCCGTAGCAACTGATTTTGGTTTGCGGCATAATTACTTAGTGAATAATGGTTCTGTGGATAGTGACTCTGAGCATACTGACTGTTCTCATATTGGTTCTGAGAGTATTGGTTTTGGTCCAATGGCTGGTTATGATTTTGTTGCTGTGAAGATGGGGGTTGACGTTGTTGTTGTTGTTGTTGCTCATGGAATTGTTGCATTGTTTGGTATTGTGATGTCATTGGTTGCTGGCTTTGTTGATAGGGCGGCTGTTGTTGCTCGAGTTCCTGCAAGGCAGGTGGGGGAGGAGGGAAAGGCTCTGGGGATTTTGGCTTTGGTTGGAGACTTGGCACAGCATACTCATTCACCTGTGATGGGTAATTTTGCATAGCAGTGCTCCTCGTAATATATTCATTGCCAAATGACTGCGGAGGAGCATGTGGCTGTGTCGCGGCTGGTGGTGACTGCGGAATATTCTGGAGGTGACGATGAGTATCTGATGGCGGAGGAGGTGCATATCCGGACAAGTGATTTCCAACGTTCACGGCAGCTGAATACTTGGCGGGATAGCCCGCAGAGCTACTTGCATAACTGCTCACAGGAGTGGTGCCCATGGCTACAGAAGTTTGAGGATGCGTTCCACTTTGATGAAGAGAACTCTTCCCACAGCCCGCTAAATTAGGGGGAGAAGATACCTTTCGCGGTGGTGCGGGTGGACGAGCAGCTTTGACTGGTGATCCAGTGGGGCTAAGTCTCGACCTCAATTGAGCAGGCGTCTGTGTGCCAGCAAATATCTGAAAAGCAGTTGGCTTAGCGCCACTAGGTGGGTTCTTTGCAAAAACTGTGTTAGATGGCCTTCGAGGCATGGTCATTCGATAATCCGCTATCGCGGGGCCTTCTCCTTCCGTGAGGCTGTTAGATCGTCTGAACGGACCGCCAGATCCACGAGTGCCACGCAAACTTGAAGTTGATTCAGTATTTCGCTGAAATTGTTGCATCTATAAAAATAAACACGTAATTCTTATTTGAAGCTTTAAAACACATCTATAGTTCCATAAACTTAATCCAGTGGAAGGTATTGGCCTGACTGGCTCTTTCAACTGTAAAGACAAGCAAAAGCCAAATAGCAACAACAAAAAGGAATTCTGTGAAACGAAAGATTCAGTTCTGAATATGACAATGCCATTTGTCACTGTAAACAAGAGTTTACACCTTTGACGCAAACGAGGTCTCAAATTGTTCAGGCTTTATATTGAAGGTAATTACATAAAACTTCATGCCTATGTTTTTGCAATAAAGTTGAAAAACCAATGTAAGCTTTGTTAGGACACCCAGCAACAAACAGACAGATCATTTTAGTTAAGCGTGGTGAGTGAGTTGAGCAACAAGCAAAATAAATTAATTCCTGAGATAAAGCAACTCACAATCACAACTTCTGAAATGAGTAAGAAAAAATGTACGTATTTATCCCCTAAACTTATGACATTCCAATAGTATAATGGATGGAATAATATTATTGCATGTTCTATGGAATTCCATTGCCCGTGCTTATCCTAGAATGCATTTGTTTACACCATGTTGTTATTCTTGTCATGGAAACGCGTTTCTTGCATGTCTTTTTACACGAAAGTCAATCAAGAAATATTATACCTCCTCCCTCTTGTTCATCTTATTTTTCTCTTGCTTGTCCATGGTACTCTCCTTTGTATTAATCTTAAAAAAGGGGAAATTCAGTTTCATGTCCAAAATCACCGTTCTTAATGCCGCTTTTGACAGTTAACAATGAAGTTCTGACCAAATTGTCACCTATTCATGTTTTGTTAAACCTAGCATAAAATTTGTATTTTGGGGGAGATCTATGCATCGCTGAGGGGTATTAACGAGGGATTATTACTAGAAAAAATGTCCCTTTCCGTGATAAAACTGTGTTTGCTCCAAGCCCCACCCTGAAAATTGAGAATTTTAGAAAATAATACCGATTAAGAAGGGAATTAAAAATATTCCGTACCTGCGGTTGCTGAAGGACTGAAGGCATTTGAACAGCGCCAGAATTAAGATTTGCCATCTGAGCATTTATATCCTCGTCATAGTCATACTCTGTGTATCCTTCTGTCATCTCGTACTGTCCGTCACTATGATAGCCGTTTACTTTGTCGTAACCTTGTTGCGCACGACCTTGCGAATTGAGTGAGACATAGGATCCGATACCAGACGAGTCCGAAGTTTCTAAGCTCGACCATGAGGTTCTGGTGGCTTGGCTGGTTGAACTCACGTTTTGAATGCCATTCGACGCTGGGTGAGAAAACAAGAATGTCAAAAAACAAAAAGTGGAAAAACAGATATCAATAAACACGGAACTATTCGGCACACTCTGCAAAGTATATTTATAAGAATGAAACATTTTCGAAAAAAGAGTAAAAACGTTATCTTCTCGCTGCTGGCGTGCAGTTAAAACCCGTATACAAGAAATTTTAAATTTTTTTTTTAATTATTAAAAAATTAAAGATATATTTATATTTACAACTACAGTTTTAACTGCAAATTTACGTCCCGTTTCCACTGCTCCGCATTTGTTTTTATCCAAGTTTTGCTTCAGTGCGTTTTAAAAAACGCGACTTGTTTATTCAAATGAAACACTATTAAAACGGAGAGGTTTTCACGCTACTGTTCTAAGAAAACACTGTGAAAAGGACAAAAATGTTTGTTTTTTCGTAAGTTTTCATTTTCATAGCGTAGTATCGTAAACTCAAGGGCCTTGCGGCAAAGGCGAAAGCGGATACTTAATTTCCAAACCGTTTTCATATAAAAACTGAGAAAACTGTGTCAGCTTTGTAAATGGGGCCTAAAAACTTTGTGCAAACTGACTAAGAAATCACTAGGCTCTGATATGCGGATTTTTACTGCATATCAGCTCTGGTGAAAAAGCAAAACTCAAACATACAATGGGCTTTGTAAGCTGCTACAATTTCCGTGAAAAAAAAACAGCTCTTACCGGTACTTGTAGCTTTAGCCTCATGTTGTGTGTAGTAAGCAACTTGCTCCCTCGTATCGTCCCCATACGTTGCAGTGACTTGATTATTTTGATTGGCGTCTGAAGCTAACTGATCTCCGGAAGCAACGCTCAATGACGACATAGAGGAGAAATTTGAAATATTCCCGGATGAGGAATGTAGAGATTCGCGTGTATCATCGAACGGGACTTCTGTGGTGCTGATACTTCTTGAAGGCGATTTACCAGGATTTGGAATGCCGATAGGTTTGGGCGCAGGGCCTCCAGATCCCTTCTTCCGCAACGTGCTGTATCCAGAACCTGCAGGCCCCGATATGGTGTTGCTTCGTTGTAAAGCTGGGTTTCCCTTGGGTATGCTGGTAAATGCACGCTGTCTCGCACTTTCCAACGTTGGGCTTGGTGGCGGGCTCTGATAAGAAGCAAAAAGAACGATCAACACTTGAATTGATTGCATCAATAATTTCATAAACAGTTTTCAAAAAATATTCTATAAGTTTTTATACATTTATAACAACAAACCAAATATTACTTATGTAAATAATGTTTAGATTTGCAAGGATCATAAATGTTCATACTCACTGAGACTTCTGTTCTTGGCATTACTGCCCTTTCAGGTGCTTTATAGTTTTTTATTGCATCCTCTGATGCGAGCGGTAAATTAGATGGGTTTACGCAATGTTTGATTGTCTCCTCTAGCAATGACTGCAAACTTTCAACTTCTCCAACCATCGAAAGCTCTTGCTCAACTACAGGCCGATAGCAATTGAAGAAAAATATCGCCCGCGCACGGTCCTCCACCATCAGCTTGCGGAGGTACTGCCTTTCTTGCTCCTCCAAAGCGGCTATATTCAAATTAGCAAACTGCAAAAAAAAATTGCATATACTGTGTTATTAAACCTTGAAATGTTTCTTACGTTTATCAACTTATGAAATGCACAGATCCACAACTAGACTTGTTATACGATTCCCTCAGCCTGTTCCTTTCGTCGGGAATTAAAACAATCATGATCACATTGTTTCAAATTTCTGCTTTGCTTCTTCAGAAAGCGATGATGATGCAGGTGGATAATTTCGAATGGATTCCTGATTGTTTTTACCGCAAAAGGAACAGGCTGCCTGTTTCCCAGGACTCTTCGAAAGATTTGGCTCTTCGCTAGAAACATAAGCCTCGTTTCAACGCATGCCAAAAAGTTGTCCTATCGAAGTTCAGATTTCTTGCAATATGTCAACAACGACAAAAGAAAAGATTCCAGAGACTGACTCTATTGACCAGCTAAAGTTTTGCCATCACTTGTTGGTTATTATTAAGCCAGAAGGCGGTCGTGTTTTCCTCGTGAGGCATTTGATAAATTTTATTGGCTAAGAGAGAAATAAGACCCGGCAAAAAACTAATGCCGGGATGAGAATTGTGAAAAAGAACTCAAGTTTACAAGATACCGAAATGAGAATTTCATCACGGGTACAGGGACACACTTAGACATCACGGGCACATAGACACAGGTAAAATAGCAATTCACGTTTCTGTAAGACACTAGAATAACTCACGATAACTCACGATAACTCACGACAACTCACGACAACTCACGACAACTCACGGCAACTCACGACAACTCACTTTTTCTTAATGCCTCATGTTAATATATTTCGTTTGATTGCGTGATTTCGTTTAATAGCCCATGATATTAATGTAAGAATTAATATAAGAATCGTATTGGTTTATAAAGTAAATCAGACGTATGAACAAAGAGACAAACAGATTTAATTCAAACTGCATCTACGTATTTGAGGATAAATGCTCCGTGAATAAATAATTACTATCCTTGAAATCACGTGTCATTTATAACAATGTATGTACTAACACAGAAGCTTTTCGCAAAAAGGGATACGCAGCTCTTAACACTTCTTAAATGGAAAGTGATAATCAAAATGATAAGCTTAAAATTTCTCCTCTGACGCATGACACCAGGGTATAAGCTTCCAAAAGTCGAAAAAGAGACAGACTTTCATGTGGTTCATGTAACTTACCTTTGGCAGTAGCATCAGACTCAGTTAACACGCTTAGCATAATAGCATCAGACTCAGTCAGCAGGCTGAGATTCGGGTAAATCACCTTGGTATCTCAGAACGTATTTACGTTCAATAGAAATTAAGCCATTATGTATACTCCCTTTTTAAGTATGCAGATGTTTATACCATGCCTTGAAATGTACTTTTAAGATGTTTTAGAAGCGCAGGGGAATGGAGGTACAAAATTCACAACAAATTTATAAAAACAATAAGGAACTTCCACCCTCAACTTTGAGCTAAAGCTCCTTGTATGACTTCATGTATGGAATCTTGAAATTCTCCAATCAACGTTTATTCCTTTAAAGCTATTTTTGCAACAACAAAAGCGATGCAAACTTCAGACAGCCTGAGGGTTCCTATAATTTTGGGGTTTCAATTTCCCGTTCTCTTACGCGGGTTTCTGCTTCAAGAAAAGTGAACTCCTCAAATGCACGGAAAACGACGAATTTTAAAAAACATTGCAAGCTCACCTTCCATGCATCTTTGTATTGTCCGGAAAATTCTGTTCGACCTGTGGAAAGAGAATCTATACACATGTCATTCTGATTAACAAAAAGGATTACAGTCAAGAATCAACAACAATGATTAACCCTTTTATCATGGGAAAGGCCATTTGGTTCATTGACAAACAATTTAGAACGTCTCATTTTCAGGAGGTAGTTTCGGACAGAACTTTAAATTGATTCGAGACATTTTTACATTTTCACAAGTTTGTCTTTCGGATATAAAGTACGCAGCATGCAGTTCACCAAGCTGAACTGTATGTGCTACCCCCTGCAAAATGAGACTAAAAATAGGTTTTGCTTTTTAGTTGGAAAAAGATCCGGCCGTGAAAGGGTCAACTCATTACATTCATTTATTTCCAAAACTATGTATTGGGACTTTCAATTTCAAGAAACTACAGGATATGCCAACTCTTCAACTTTTCATAGCTAATTCATGAAACTTCATGAAATTGTTGTCTTTAGTTCTTATGAAATTGTTGACAAACAATGTAAAACGTCATATTTTCAGGTGAAGGCGGGCTGAACTTTATATTAATTTCGATATTTATCATAAGTTTATAATATAAATTAAGTTGGTTTGGATGTGCTACCCCCTGCAAAATAAAACAACTTCCATCTGTTTAGCAGAAATAAATATGGGCGTGTTTTGCTTAGAACTCTTGAGAAACTTTCAGTGCTGACATTTTTGAAAAGCTAAGAAACTTCCAGTCACGTAACCATTTCCTACACTCTTGGCTGAGCATCAAAGTGTAGACAGGGAAACAAAGGTTAATTCATCTGCAGTTTTCCATGCTAAATAATTGTATACAACAAGTCTGATATAGCTATTTAAGTGATCCTGAGGTCAGGGTGAATGAAGCAAAAATGAATTTTTCAAACCGTAAACAAAATTGAAAATAAACGCCATTCTGAAAGTACACAGGTCATGTTTTGATTAAATTGAGTGATTTCAAAAGATTATCTGTATATTAGTTGGGGAGCAGCTGTTTTCGAGCCTGATTCATCAAAAGGATTAACAAATTATTTTTCGATCTGATGCATCTGGTTTTATAATTTTTAAATATTTTCATCACAATCTATTCTTTCCTTTCAATTCTTTAATCCCGCAAGAAAAAAATCCGCACTTTATACTGTTCTATTATGATTATGATTATGATTATGATTATCATTATCATTATGATTATGATCATTATGATCATTATGATCATTATGGTTGATCGTGATTTTATTACGATTATGTGATTATACCGGGTGTGCCAAAAAGAAGTAGACACGTTTGACAAGCTACCATAAATTGCATAATGTTTCGATTGTGATAATTAAAGCTGATATCAATACCAGATAGACCAAACAAATTTAAAATAATTTTTGGCAATTTTTCTTCCCACTAGTTTTAGTGGTATGAACAGTTAACCGAAAATATCATGATCTCACAGATTCATGAAGCTCCAGCGAACAAGAACAAAGAAAACACAGGGAAGCTTCTTTTTGCCTTGGCCTTGAATTGATCACTTAAATTTCTCATGAAAATCTTAACTTCTATTCCTTTTTGAAACAAAGCTTTTCATTTTATTTCTAATTTTGATCAATTGGTGTTACTTCTTCCATGGAATGAATTCAGCTTGGTGAACTGCATGCTGCATGCTTTTCGATGTTTTCATGAATCTATGAGATCATGATATTTTCGGAAATTGTTCATAGCACCAAAACTAACAGGAAGAAAAATCGCAAAAAATTAGTGTTAATTTGTTTGGTTTATCTGGTATTGATATCAACTGTAATTATCACAATCGCAACGATATGCAGTTTATGGTAGCTTTTCAAAAGGTGTCTACTTCTTTTTGGCGCACCGGATATGATTGATTGATTGATCGATTGCCTATGATAATAATTATGATGATGATTATAATTATGACTGATTGTGATTTTGATTAATTGTGATTATGATTGTGATTATTATAATTACTATGATATTCTAATTATGATCATTATGATTATTATGATTTGAATGATTTAAGTGATTATGATTACGATCATGATGAACTGTCATGCATCATTGCGTTTGCAAATGTAAGTAATATAATAATGATGTTCACCTTTTTTGACGACTTTCTTTTTCAATTTCATCACTTCAGCGACAGCTTTCTTCGTCTCGCTCTTTGCTTTCTTGAAATCTTTGAATAAAAGTAATCATTAATGACAATTTATTGAAAAAAAATCTATTAATTCATTATCACCTATGTCCTTTTCTCTTTTCAGGAATGACTAATGTACATTCCAAACTGAAGGACTCTTTTTCATAAGAACCAGATAATTCTTGCCGAGGCTCGATGTTCTCAAATCGTTCTTATTTTTTGCACAGATGTATCTTCTGTAATTATATCCTAATTTAGAACGTGACGACCAAATGTTTCTGCTTTGCTTCTACAAAACACAGAGGACATTCGTGTTAGTATCATTCGTATTTGGGTAGTCAGTAACAATGCTCATCGAAAATAATTTCACAACATGATACAGTATTTTTATGGAATCTTAGATCTGAGGCTAAGCATGTTCTTAATTTGTTCTCATTTTTTTACAGTTCGAACCTTCGTTTTTATGTGAAGTGTGTTCTTATGTTAATTAAGTTTTTGCTAAACTTTCAATCTTACAATGGCTTAATGTAAACTTACAATACATAAATAGTTTTTACGAACTATAGACTTCTTAAACCGAAAACTAAAACGCTCGAGTCGATACATTTGATATAAAATAAATTAGAAACTTCTAAGGCTGCAGTGAATAATCAAGTCAATTTTATTCGGGTGCTCAAACTTTTAGGTGATTTCGAAATGATGCTAACCTTTTGAGTGGTCTTTCTCCAGTTGGCTTGCACTTTTCTTCCATTCTTCTATCTTTTCTTGTAGGGGGCCAATAAAACTGTCGGTCAGAATCCTACAAGAAAAAACAAAACAATTCTACAAAGATCCGTCACATTTTAAAAAATCTATTCGTGCTCACTCTTATTTAATATTTCGAGAAAGATTGTCTGGTTTAAGTCCTCACGCAAATTTTTACTGTCGAGGCACACAACTCAGTCAGTTTTTAATTGATTTGAAAGAAATTTCATCAAACAATAAGTTAGAATCTGCAGATTAACATGATATAAAATTTTCAAACAGACGGGGGACAGCATTTTTAAGACAGCCCTGTAGCATAATTTTAAACTCGTAATTTTAAATAAAGAAATTTAAAGAAATTTAAAAAAAAACACGAAGTTAAATCAACTTGCTCATTATTAGTTCCCAAGCGTGTTGTTACAAAATCAATTTTTTGCAAACAAAATCATGCCCTGACGAATCTATTTCGCCTTTTAATCGAAACAAAAAACAATGAAACATCGAAACAAAAATGAACAAAAGAACAACGAAAGGCATCTTCGAAAAACAAACGATTCGCCAACCAAATATCATTGTGAATTTCTTGTCAAAATTGAAAGATATGGCAAATACTTGTTGCAATTTTTCTTTTTTCCTTTTCCTGCTCAACGTCAAATCATTGTCAATGATCAAATATACCGGATGTGTCCCTGCCAAAATCAGTCCCAAAGCTAAAGAGTTAAACCCTCTAATATCTGCGAATCAATTATCAATAGCATATATTATCACTCAAATATGTCATCCATAAACTTACTTTTCTTCTTACCTCAATTTCTCTTCATATTCACATCAACACTCAACAAGATGTCAATTTTCATAATTTTCCCATTTTATTTGGGACAGGCTGTAAAATTTTGATTTTCCATTGTATAATTTTCATAATGATATTATTAAATGTATAATTTTCCATTGTATCGTTTTTGAAATGTTTTGGTACAAGGTACCATTTTTGAAAATTGTTTTCAAGCAAAGTGTGCCGATTGAATTATTGTGACTGTGTTTCTCTAGAGGCCTGTACAGGGGGGAATAGAATATCTCATATTTCTAAAAATAAACGGTCAATTATCTCGTATTTCCAAAAATAAAATGAAATAAAAAATCTCTAAAAATCATTTTCAATTACTACTTATTGTATATGGCATATACCAACACCAATCGTCAATAAAACATTACAAACAGTTGATTTCCAGCTATGGAGAGGCTTTGAACACCCAGCAAAAATACAATTCCATTTTCATATGTTCTCTCCTCCCTCATTGTTGTTGCTGTTGCCCAAGATAATAAAGATATTTTCCTGCGCAGAGACATTTTTCGAACAGGGTACTGTCACAAGGCGTCACAAGGAAGACGTCACAAGCACCATAAGCGTCAAAACCCCGTCATAACTACTACTCACAAAATGTTGTGCTTTTATTTGAAAACCAAACAATTATATATCATATCTGATTTTCTTAAAATGGAAAATATCTCTAAAATATATTTCTAAAATAAAATACCAAATATCTCTATTTCTCAAAACAAAATGACTGATATCTCATATTTCTAAAAGCCCTGTACAGGCCTTTCTCTACTGTGTCCTATCTCGCAGCGAAGGAGCAACTGTTTCATAAGATAGGCCTGTCAGAAAGGACACAGTAAAGAAACACATTCACAAGAATTCAATCGGCACGTTGCATGAGCAACATTATTCGTGTTATAAAACCAATGATCAGGTTACTGTTTTGGATGTTCCGTACAACTCTAGACAAAGTACTCCTCGGGAACAAAATTTTATTTACCCTTGGAAAAGATTTTACAGGCGTTATCAATCCTTAAACCCCTAACGCATTATGGCCCTTGTGCATTGCGAAGTTAAATAAACAATGTTCAAAAATAAAAGTACCCATCCTTAAACCCCTAATGCATTATGGCCCTTCTGCATTGCGAAGTTAAATAAACAATGTTCAAAAATAAAAGTCCCCTGTAGTGATATTAAGGTCAAAAGATTATGAAGCTGGTTATCACTTAAACCAAAATTACAAAATCTAGGGAAATAGAACATTGTTAAAGGCGCTAGGCAGCAACCTGATATCATCAGAATAAATAATGTTCAAAAAGATTATGAAACTGGTTATCACTTCAAACAAAATTACAGTTTTAGAAACAAAATCCGGGGAAATAGAACATTGTTAAAAGCGCTAGACAGCAACCTGATATGATCAGAATATTGTGTGACAATGACTGGTTACAATGAGCCTTTCTGAATGAAATTTTCTGTCATGATAGTTTTATGGCAAATGGAAATGAGAAATCTTCAACAACATCTTTAACGAAATCTAACACAACACAATCCGACAAAACCTACTAATACCATCAAGTTTGATACGAAATCGAAACTAAACTCTAACAATTCCAACAAAATCTGATAGAATCTTTAACAAAAGAGAGCAAAACCTCCGTGATTTTCAAGTTTCATAACGAATCGAAGAAAAGATACTCCAATAAACAATGAAATTGAACATCTTCATCAAATTTAACAAAATCCAAAAAGAAACAGAATCTTTAACATTTTCCACGTTTCATAACAAAACAAAAAGAAACTACAACAAACGATAAACTTTAAAATATTTAATTAAATCGAAAAAAATCTTCAACACAATTTTAAATTATAATCAAATTTTGTCACAAATGGAGATTTTTTAATCGCATGTAAATCATTAAAATCGTAAAAAAGTGAAATATCCTGTTACCCATCCTAAAGTAATTTGAAACAGCAACCCGCCACTAAAAAACCGCTTTTTGAAAATTAGTCTGTTTGGCTTCTTAATATTTTAGCAAATTATTTAGAGTTGGACTGATTTATGATGCCATTAATGTTACAGAAAAGTCATACCAATTATTTGAAATAATTTCCATATTTTAAATTAACCCTCTTAATCATTTTTCAAAATTATTTTTAAATTTTTGCTACAAAATTAGCCTGTGGTTTCTTACTGTATCACAATTTCCCAACCATCCGACCACATGTGACATTATGGGCCTGTCTACGTGGTGATAAAACAAGATAAATGAGAGATTCTCACCCAATATACGTCTTTAATTTGTACTCAATGCTCTTGTGCCGCATTACAAGCTTCGTAAATAATACTCCAATGTCTCGAGTTGAACCTGTAATAAAAAAGCAAATTTTAGTGGATATGTTTTTTAAATTTCTAAAAAAACACATTTTTGTACGTACAAGCAATAATAATAATAATAATGTTATACGGTTAGATAAGCTTGCAAACTGCAAATCCCTGTGGCATCCCTGTGAAGTATTTTACTGCAAAGCTATAGGGCCTACAGTTGACAGTACGTTTTATTGTCAACGTAGTCGTCGTATTTTGCTTTGAAACTGTCTTTACATGGTGTAGACACAATTTCAAAATGGCAGTGCATTCCATTTATCAACGACTCCTTGTGAAAATACGCTTTGTCTAAAAGTGGTTTCCGGATGTTAGTTATAAATTCTATCTTTATGTCCTCTTGACTTTCCTGAATTCATTTTCAAGAAATCCCCCCGATCAAACGTAAATAATCATAACTTTATTTAAGTCATTACCTAACTCTAATTCTTATGGCGTAAAATAAACTCTGCCTTTAACAATTCATAACCCCCTTAAATTTACTTTGACGTAAAATAAACTTAACCTTTTGAAGGTCATAACCCTTCTAATTTGCTCTGACGTGATATAAACTAAACAATTTACAAGTCATGACCCCCTCTAATTTGCTCTGACGTGATATAAACTAAACAATTTACAAGTCATGACCCCCTCTAATTTGCTCTGATGTAAATTGAAAACCTTTTGCTGGCCATAACCTCCCTACAATTTGCTCTGACGTTAACTAAAGCTTACCTCTATTGCCAGTCAAAGCCCCCTCCAATTTGTTCTTTCATTAAATAAGCTTGCCCTTTTATTTGCTAGTTATAACCCCCTCCAATTTGCTATATTGTAAAATCAGCTTTCATTTTTGCTGGTTATAACCCCCCTCTAAAGCGTAGAATAAATATTTTCTGGTAAGAACCCCCTCCCTGGTCAGAACCCACTTCACAAAACATAACCCCCATCCCATTTGATATGACGTAAGTGACGTAAAATAAGCTTAACAACCGGGAAAAAACACAAAAATATCCATACATTTTAATGTGGATTTGAATCTTTTCGACTAGGGGTAACACAAGCCATGCATGAGCTGAAAGAAGAATATTGACTCATCTCGTGACCAGCAAAATGAATGAAATGCAACGCAACTTAGCGGTACCAGTTGCACAAGAAGATAAGCAAGATAGTCAAAATGCATAAAACAACTTTTAATTTTGTTCCATTGCAACAAAAGTTGTTTGTAATTGCTTTCAAAGATAGTAATACATTATCGTCAGAGTCGACCATCCACTCACACATAAACAGAAAAGAAATTAAAAATATATTAAGCAAAAATTTACGTCACAAGAACGCGCAGGTTTTTCGAACAAAAAAACGGAAACCGTGCACAAATGTTTCGACGCGAGACTTCAGATAACGTTGAAAATAAATACACAATTAGACGTCATCGCAATTATCCATATCGATTAATTGATTGACAACTCAGACTGTGGGCAGTGATATTATCACATTCGGTTTCATAACAGCAAAGCATCATGCGAAGTTACGATGGAACTTTGAAGAGAGAAGAAAGCGATTTGTTTGCATTTCGAAAGAACATTTTTATACAATCAACCCTCTCTAAAGCGGACATCATTGGGGCCTAATATCCGCCTTAGCTTGCAAAAACAGTGTCTGTCTTGATGAGGTGCCCGCTATACAGAGGTGTCCACTCACAAGGAATTTATTATATTTTGCTGTAATGTATGGTATTATTCCCGCAAAATTTCGAATTTTTCATGGTGTTTCCTTTTCACAACTGCAATGAAAGTTAAGAAGTTACGATCGAACAAAGGTCAACATTGGGCGTTAATCCTTGTTTCAAACCCAGCAAGATGTCTTACCGCAATGAAGTAGGTTCTATATTTGGGTAAAGAGTTTATACCGGCAAGAAGTTCAACTAACAACCAAGTTACTTCAGCACTGAAAGTTTTTTTAATTTCCTTCAGAACGTTCTTCGTTTTTCAATTACCTCCAGAACCACACCAAGATTTTCGGGTGACTGCTGTGTGGGTCGCTCAAAGACCCACAATATTGTATGTTTGCTCCTCTTGTACGTAGGATTGTGTGGGAAGCGCTTCCGGGGATTAAATAAAATTATTGGATTAAACATGCAGTAAAATTAACATGAAAAAAGTTTGCAGAGAAATCTCCATCGGGTCCATGCGCAACGTGTTATAGCCACATTTCATAACAGATAAGGTCGTCGGTGTTTTTACAAAAACCAAGGCTCTTGCCTTACTGCTCATTTTCAGAGGTTACGCTATTTTTTTAAATTTCAAAAACCCCGTTTGGGTTGATCCAATTGTTAGAGCGCCTCCATTCTCCACAACTGTTACCAACACAAGAGTTCGCACAAACTTAATTTGTATATGTACATATTAGGCGACTCAACAACTGACATGCATGTGCAATGACTCCTTCTAAACAAAAAGAGTTATGTCTGTATAAAGACTCCTTGTGTTCAGATCACTGAGACCTGCTCAAACACATGTGCGCCAATTCAACTAACGCATACAGCAGCCACGCATCAACAATGATCGTGATTTACAATCACTTGCAAAAGTCTGTCTAACGAATACATATATGTTTGTTCAGCAAATAAGGGATTTAAATCAAAAACGTGCACAGAATGAGTAATTGCGTGGCTGGTATTGTTATTGTCCGTGTGAAGCAACGAGCAGGAAGGTTTTACCACCAACAAACAAAAGCAACAAAGCGTATTGACCTGCTTCCAGAACGTTCCAGTAATTTTCAACGGGTACTCATTAATATGTGAATAATGAAGAAAAATTCATGGCGGGATGATGCAATCAAAATCTCCAGAAATATGCATTCACAGAAAAGGCGATTTCAGGCCTGCAAGAAGTTTTCGGGCAAACTACTTTACTACGGCTGATAAAGTTGTCTTATACAAAGGTAGCCTGGAGTACCATAAAACTTGAGGTCCCTAACTTAAGGTCCCTAACTTGAGGTCCCTAACCTGAGGTCCCTCAGGATACTCTGAAGTACTCATAAACTGAAGTTCCACCACAAAGGAACTTTGGAGTACCCAAATGTTTCAAATCTATACAGTGATTTTTACGTAAGTGTAAATTGTCTGCACTGACCAGAGAAAATGAGTAGACACAAATTAAATCCACCGCGTGCAAAATAATCGGTGAAATGAACTCTAGTTCACAAACAAGCTGCGAAGGCCTTGAAAACGTTTTATAACCGGGGGTACATCACTGTTGTATGCCAATAGAAACTTACAATCCGATGATTAATTAATCCAGGTTAATTATTCCAGGGGGTATTGTAGTTAATTCGTTCTCAGAAGAAAAATGTCTGCTTCAGCAGCAGAAAAGACACTGCGGAGGAACGTGTTCAATCCCAAGATAAAGTGAAATGGAACTGTGATTTATCAGACCACGAACAAGCCGGGAAAGAAGCTGATCACTTAAGCAGCAATAAATACCACGCAAGCTCGGCAAACCAACATGGTATTTCCCCAATAGAAGAAGATTATGGTGTACCACACTTCGTCATAAGCAGCTAACTTTGCGCAAAAATCTAGCCTTACTGTAACATTACTGTAGCAGAACCAAGACATTACTGTAACATTCTACCCTCGTGGCATAATTAAATTAATCCAATAACGCTTTCCTTAAAGTTTGAAAAAGATTTTTTCATTTGTGGGTAGACATGCTCTATTTCTTTCAGTAATGCGTATCTTGATTGTGGACTGTCGGGAAAAAAGGTTTTTTATTTCCGCTATATTCAAAACATATTTGTATGACAGTTTTGAGCATAAAACTGTGCCCAAGACTATTATTGCACGCACAGAGATTTACCCTTGTTTTGTTTTCATACTGTCGGCCACTAAAAAGATGACAAAGGGAAAATTGAAATTTAGCTTGTATCATTCATGTACAATAGATTCCCGCTATCAAGAAACTGCAAATTAAGAAGCTGAGGCTCAAAATCATTAGGAGAAAAATATGAGAAAAATAGAATGATTTGATAGAGGCAAAAGCCAAATATCCACTGTGGAAGGGATCTATTGTAGAGGTAGCAAGACGTATCACACAAGGGAAATAAAAAGACGTATCACGCAAGGGAAATACTCTGACAAAAATTGCGTTTTAACCACTTGTTTGTGCCAATAGCAAGCAATTTCTACAACAGGCAATTTGCAATTGGAAAGACTACATTTGCAGAAAACAGATTTTTCAAATAAGAGATTCGGATACAGCATAGATTTCACGCCAATAAGTGCACTCAGTCAAATCAAAATCAGCATAGAGAGCAAAATTTTCCGGTTTCGCTGATTGTGATTGGCTTGGCTGCGTCAAACGGTGCGAAATCCATTCATAGAGTGATAAATCGCATTTTTGTGTTCAGTATTGAATCCTTCATTTTGCAAAATCTGTTCTTACAACATTTCACACGTTTAGAAGCATTCAAGTGAATCGAAATAAACACAGATAGCAAAACGTTTTGTTTACATTGTTTTGCTCGGTTGCGTTAAAAAGTGTGAAACCATGTGTTTAGGATGATGTTTAGCATGATTATGTTCCGACCTAGCCCCTGATTCACGCTAGTTCCGACCTGGATTTATTGTTTGTCGAAGCTTTCCTTCAGATTAAAAACGCAGCTGCGCCACTCCAGCGTGTCGCCAACGATTATTATCAAGGTCGAGTTGAAAGAAGTTCGGCAACGAAAATAGATGCTATCACTCAGGAGAAGATTCAGAGGGCAAAAATCGTAATCTTCTGACGATAAAAACACGTGGTTCGCTCAGAACTTTCAGCGTTAATTGAAAAATGGTTTTATCACCAAAAGGCTTTCAGAGAAAGGTGCCTGCAGCTGCAATATTATTGCATTCAGAACTATTTGGAAGAAATCAGCAGTAAAGTGACCACATATTCATTAACACCACAAATTAACACTAAAAGACTGCTTTCCACACTGCTTTCCGCACACCTTATCATACCCAATATGTATGACATTTAAGTTGTCGTTATGTTAGAAACATCCGGTCTAAGTGCGCCGGAGTTTCTTGCACCGGCGAATTCACCAGTGGAAAGTGTCGAAATCTTGTCCTAGAACTGTTTTAACATTTTTCCGGCAAAAAATTGCGTTCCACGTCGAAAGCTGTAGAAAACTGGCAATCCCCATCAGGCCCAGAAAAGCATACAACAATGAACAGAAGAGAAGGAAAATTTGAAGGTACTTCTGTGTATCTTCGAGCACAGGGAATTTTTGTTTTTCAAACATAAAACAAACAACTGCCAGTCTCTGAAAAATACCAAATGATACCACTCAACTACTACTTTCATAGTATGGTATTTAATTTTTTGGAAATCTTGGATTTGAGGCTGAGCATGTTCTAAATCTGTTCTTATTTTTTGATAATTCGAGCCTCAACGTTCATATAAAGTGTGTTCTTATAAAAAAGTGTGTTCTTATAAAACATTTTTGAACGCGGGCCAGCACTTGGACACTATTCATCGAAAATTTGTATGAGCATCTTGGGATCCCAACGGAAAACACTATGTTGAATCATAACACAATGAGCTTCGAAACATCCGTTTTTTAATTAATTTAATTAATTTAAAGACCAACCAAAATTTATTGCTGCCATAAATCGGAAGAAAGTCCATTTGCTATCAAAGAGACTGCATTGAACTCGATGTTGACCTTGAACAACACAAACTTGATATCACATATCCGATTTTTAACACATCCACTTGACAATGTAAAATGGCAGCCTTCCAGAAACTACCACATACAATTCAATATTTAGATTTGCGAGCAAACATATTTATTTTATAAGCAAATGAAAATTTTTATCAAGATTAAATCAATGTCTTTTTTCGCGTTTTTGTACAAACACCAGTATTCCATACACGTTATTTCTACAAGGACCTTTCTTGGAAACACTAAGATAAGATTTGTCTATCAATATGAAAGAGAATAAACACCACAGGCTTTTTCATGCAGGATTTTCTACATAACTCTCAGCAAACTGTATATTTACATATCATCTTTATTCCAATAAAAGCAGTTCGAGTTCCTCACTAATATCGTTTGAGGAAAAAATAATAAAACATAGGAAACACTAGAGGCTGAAATTGAGCAAAAATTTTAGAAGAAACACCAGCCTCGCACTAGCGGTTGGCAAACAAATTATCAAAGGACTCTTAAACAAATTTATCAGAGCGTTACGGAAATAACGTCGTTTTAGAGGTTTTAAACCTTTTTAGTGCCACTCAAAATTAGAGGTGGTGTTTTCTTTCTGTAATTTTAACTTTCATTGATGAAAATATGTTTCTTCTATTAATTTTAATTTGTAAATATTTAATGATCATGATTTTTCTATCTTTTTGTCTTGAATCTATTTAAGTTTAGATAATTGTACTATAATTTGTATTTAAATTTAATGGCAAATATATTCATACATACATACACACATTACTTACATTATTTTATTCTAATGTGCAATGCAGGAAATACTATTTCACAAGATTAAGAAGCCTATTTAGAAGAACTCACATTTACATGAGCTTTATTGGAAAATTTTAATAAACCACAATTTATTTCTTTAAAAAATACCAGTAAATCATTTTCTTTGCTGGCAGCCTCACTGATGAAATATAATAATCTCAAAATCTCTTGTCTTTCCAGCTTTACCCCCTGTAGTGTAAATAATTGTCCGAGGCCTTGCAGTATCAAAGAATTAAACTTGGAGGTAGATAAGAAGTTGAAAAGAAATAGTATTCCTTCTCATGAATCATTAATAGGAGTATGACAGCATGTGTGAGCCATATTTCTATTTTGCATTACAATGGATCTCAAAGCATTAAAACTTGCACACAACACACACAAAACAACCACCCCGCCTTATCAACCTGCAGTAACAGCATCACAACATTATTAATTGACAACATAACAATCAATTCATTTCGAAGAAAAGAATTACTGTGAAATTTAAAAAAAAAACGTTCATTAACTCAGACAATTGTATTCATATGAATGTTTTTAAATGTTTTCCCAACACTGAAGACAGCTTTCTTCCATTTCATCACAAAATTCCCACAACAGTGGCAGCAAATAAAAATTTTCTCAAAACATGTTTATACCCCTCTCATGACAATTCTCACCATGAAATAAAAATAAGGTTCTGAATTCATATCCTGAATGACTAACCTGTGTAATGATCTGATGTTGTGATTTTATCAGGGCAACAGCAGCATATGACAGTTACACAACTTCACAATGAATTTTAGATACAGCAGCAAAATTTAATAACTGTTTATCAAATCATCATTAAATGACATATTGGTACCAAAAGAATCAACAACTGATAAAAGCATCATATCAGATTGTCACCCATTCACCACTAACTATAGCTATAGTATACAGGTGCCCACAACACAAAACAATAAAAAGCAGTCAGACATAAGCATGTTTCAAAGATTGTTCAATGTGCAGTTTACTTTTGGCACTGAATATGACATTGACAAATGCCAAAAACATGTGTGTGAAAATCTGCATTATTATTATGCGCTCCATTTGTACAATTTTATTTTTTATTTTATGAAACACAATTCACAGGTTTTCTGCTGAAATTGTGGGCTTTGTTGTGGCACTTTGAAAATGGATTGTCTAGGCATAAAGAGATGCCAGGAAATCTTAAATACTAAAAAGGTACACCTGAATAGAAATTAAAATACTTCATCAAAAAATTAAATCCAATGTTCTTTATGTGGAATGTCTATATTGGTGCATGTGTTTTACATGTGTGTTGCTCACCAAAATGAGATTTTAAAAACAATATTTTCCTTTTTCTACAGGCACTAATGTGAGAGGTGGTCAACCAGAAATTAACCTGCATGCCAATTTTAATACCACAACAACAACTAAAGTGTCAAGACAATCATCATTATTTACCTTTAGAAGATGTTGTAGCATCTGCCAACTTCTGAAAAGATTCAAGGAATGCATCTGCTGTGTAGGCTGTTGACCTAAACAAGAGTATACATGGGATAAATTAGGAATCATAAGTGTAATTGAAAGAAAAAAGGCTAACAACAATTCGTTAAGATTGTTTATTTACTAAAACATATTAATAATATTAAAAACAATAAAAATCCTTAATTTTACAAATAACTCATACATTTCATATGCACAAAAAAATTAGACAGTATTAATTTTTTCTAATGGGTCAGAATTATGTGGATTGCATGAGAGAGGCTTAGCTATTATTTTGACTAGCATGTACCACAAAGAATAATGCTTAAAAATTTAAAAGAAATTCTTTAATTCCACAGATGATAAAATAAAGATGACAATAACAAGGAAAAAATTCAGTGGTTTTGAAAAAACAAAATAATTTCCGGCTGCAATGTGTCATAAACATCTGACTGACTAAACACATCCTCCATTTTCAATGGAAACAATGGTTGAACACTAGATCTTCTGATTGTGAAAAAATATATATTATGGGCATTGTTCACAACACCTGATACAGTCAATTCAAGATATATTCACACCAAATGCTGCTTGCAAAGATGTGACTAAAGAAAAGTGTGACAGCAAGCAGAGGTTAATATGATATTTGCACATTTAAAATTACAAAAGGTGAAATGTAATCAGCATGTGACTTCAAGCAGAGTGACTGTCAAGTAAAATGACTATAAAAATAACCAGAGTTGATTGTAACCAAGGTAAACTGTCTTTGTCATCTGCACAAAATATTAGACTGAAGAACAAAAATAACAATAAATGCAGGCTGTCATATGCCAAAGATCTTGTTGACATTAGCCCTGGATTTTGGGATGGTGCCCATAGCTGCCAAGTCTCTAGTGTCCTGATGCGGAAGACTCTTGTATATCGAGCAGACAATTGAAAAACATTAAGTTACTGTATCTTTAACAATGCAAGAACAATAGAAATAGATTAATTTAAAGCATTTCCACAAATTCTAGAAGTTGGCAAGTATGGAACCATGTAGGAAAAGCAATCAGCAAAAGACATAATAAAATGCTAAACTGGGATTAAATATAGGGCAATCCAAAGACCACATTTCAAGAATTTCTGGGAAAAATGTTGACATTGAGGTTGTCACACTCAAATTTAATGCAATTTGTATTGATCATGATTGAAAATTAACATCAAGATAAAATGTCACAGGATATTGACAGTATATTCCCCCAGTAAAAAAATATTGGACCTTTTCTGGATAAAATATGCCTTTATTAAATGACTAATATGTGAGCTATATCACAAAAGACACATTGTTTTCTTCTGTCATTAAGCATAATATCAACAATAATGGTATGTTTTCACTGTATAGTGTATTTCAACAAAATTCCATTTAATCCTTGCTAAATCCTCTGAATGAATTGCTTATTCATGCACCATGAGACCCAGAAATAAATCCAACATTTCTCCCTGAAAATGTCATATGGCAAAATGATTCAGAAAGAAATAGCAGGGCATATAGCAGGGCATGAAAAACTAATTATTTATAAGTTCCTTAAAATTATTTAGAGAGGGAGCACACTTTGACTCAGCTGTGAGGCTTTTCCACAGTTTAGCTCTGCAATACATGTGTAACGTGTCCACCAAAAATCACAAATAGTGCCTCATATACTTCGCAACACTGAGATAGATCTCAAACTACCTAAGAAAAAAACCGCAATTGGGAAAAAATGCTTTTCTTTTTGAGGTACAAAATTGTGGAATGGCCTCTCAGCTGAGTCCAAACAAGCCTCCTCCCTAACAACATTTAAAAATAGTATTTAGGGTGTTTGTTTTTATTCTTTTTTTGTTTAGGGTATTTTATCTATTGTTTATTTATAGTTTTTTCACCCGGAAAAATGTGAATTAATAAGAATAACAAACAAAAAGAAGCCTTTAAATTCTGTGTACAAAATGTCCGATCATGTGCTGAAAACGGTGGAGGACAAGAAATACCTTGGAATAACATTACAAAAGAATCTAAACTGGAACAAACAGGTACAAAATGTAACAACGAGAGCAAACAACACCTTAAGCCTCATACGTAGAAACATGGGAGGATGTCCTCGGCCAGTAAAGGAACGTTGTTATACATCTCTTGTAAGACCTATCATGGAATATGCATGTGCAATCTGGGACCCTTATACCCAAGCAAATATAGACAAATTAGAAATGGTGCAGA
>JAYJMH010003898.1:0-27548 GCA_036873815.1 Phacellophora camtschatica | reverse complement strand
TTCTAGCTGGGGTACATTGAATGTACATTCCAAAATATTGACATCACCAACGTTCACTTTCGTATACAAGATTAATCTTTTATTTTTCCTTCCTTTTATTTGTTAAAAACCTAAAGTAACATTTTGGGTTCGTAAAACTTTCCATAATTAATGTAAAAATTTGCTTTAAATTTTCCAATTTTGAGCAAAAAGAGAATGCTGCTACTTCAATTATCGAGACAAGAAAAGGACCTTTTTGCTTTTAACAGCTAATGTGAACTTGGACATTGCTTGCTTTGGAAATTTTTTCTTTAAAGAAGAGTCGTCTTTTGAGTTAATCACTCTTGAAGCAGCAAGCCTCGAGCACACATATCATTCTCATGTTCTTATGTTTTACCACGTTTGTGTGTAGATGTGAAAATTTCTTAACATCTCGTATCGTCAAAGTTTAAGATCATTTGTCATGGGGCTACGGCCCCCAAACCCTTGTTACTTAACTTGTGGTTGCCTGAATGAATCATAACTATGATAGTAACGGGGGTTTGGGGCAGTAGCCCCCAAAATTGGACGAAACGTATTCACAACATAAGGCCAGGGAATCAATGCTAGGCTTCAAACGTGTTTTTCTTCAAAACTCCATTTGAAACGAGTAGGAAGTTGCTGAACATCGAACTGAAAAAAAAACTGACAGCATCTTTGCAATTTGCAAGCATCTAGCTTAAAATATTAAAACCGTTTCACAAAATTAAAAACCGCACTCAGAAAGTCTCAAAACCGCGAACCGTCAGGCCCTACGACCCCCTCCCCACCATATTGTTTCACATGGCCCCACTGACATTTTTTGAAGTTCAGCCCTGGGTTGAAATTTTCCCCCTTGGGTTGAAAACTCTCATGTAACCTCAAAATATTTTCACCTTTGGTAAACTTAAAGGGCTGAAACGTATGGTGAAAACTCTCAAGTAATAAGGCCCTAAGCCTGGTTTTCAATAAAAAATTTCATAAATTTCAAATCTTTGTTTTTTCCAGGAGAGTGTTCCCATAAGTCAGGAACAGTCAGCGCCAGTCTGCAATGAAGCTATGCTATAGTCCCATCCATCTTTATCAGCGGCGGATCCAGACCGGTTTCAGAGGATTGAAAAACTGGTCAGAAAAACCAAAGTAAAAGGCGTGGTCGCTAAAAACATTTCTCTGGCCCCCTACTTTTCAATATAAAACCGGTCGCCATATTCTGCTGGATCCGCCCCTGTTTATAAACACACTTATCTTTAATGCTCAAATTTTTGTGTATGCCCAACATTAATGGAAACGCTTTGCCTGTGGCAGCCTGCGATCTGCCTGCAATTCCAGGATCCAGTGGCGTGATGGCATGGGGAGAGGGGCATGGCCCACCCTGGAAAATTTTTCAGGGGCGCGAAAAGAACTATATACATTTTCTAAATTTAGGTGCCAACTTTCTTATTTAGACGCCAAAAGAAAAATATTACGCAACATTAAGAAAATTTGAGATTCAAAATTTTCTGTGGTAATCTGCCTCCGGACTCTAAAATGACGGCACACTCATACGCCTTTTTGGGCCCCCTCTGCGAAGCCACCACGCCACTGCCCAGGAGCTGTTGTAAGCAAGCTAATCGCAGTCACGGTTATATGGAAACCAGGCTTAAAATCGCAGTGGCGCTTTTTGCCATATAAAAGATAAGATTTACTAACCTTGAGGTCCCTGTGCACGATATCCAATGAATGCAAATACTCTACTCCTTTCAGCAATTGCTGGATTAAATCACTGGCGTCTTTCTCTGTGTAGCTACCCTTCTCGACTATTCGATCAAAAAGCTCACCACCTGTAACTCTAGAAAAAATAAAACATGTACACAAGGTGTTTAATTATTGCTTATTAACGTATTGCGTTCTTCAATTTTTTTTATTAATACATTCACCCCGGGAAGGGCAATATGGCCCATTGACAAACAAAGTAAAACGTCATATTTTCAGGAGGTAAATGCGGCAGAACTTTATATCGACTTAAGATATTTTAACGTAAGTTTATCTCATAGAGTTTGCATGTTTAGCAGAAAATCCAACCGTGAAAGGGTTAAGGTCGACATCATTAAAATTTAAGGAGCTTTTGAGATTTTGATTCTTGAATTGGATTGTGGGAGCATAGTATTACTCTACAAAAATCGTCTAAAACAAATCTTTGTGCTTCTACCTACATTCTTGTCAAAGTTATAGTGATGTGAAGATCTGAAATTTGAAAGAACTTTGACAGTGAAAATGACTATTTGGGATAAACAATTTGTCGTAACATAATGTTTGTGGCCAAATCTTTTATAAATTTCAAATCATTACGTCACTACAATTCTGAGAAAGATATAGGTAGAAATACATAAATTGGTTTTCAGGCTAAATGAGGCGTGCAAAATAAATTTCTTCAAATTTGATGGGCACAAAATTCTCCAGTTTCCAGTACGGCTAGTACTAAAGCCTGAACCTTGCTTCTCATGAACAACCGAGTGCATAAATTACTTACAATTCTAGAACAAGATAAAGGGTATCCTTGTTATCGAACAAGTGTGAAAGTTCAACAATATTTGGATGCTTGAGTCTAAAAAAAATTGACAAGAATCATAAGAAAATCATAAAAGCATAAAGAACTGTACTCTGGGTACCAGATTTTTCAGTAAAAACAATTCATTTTTTTACTGAAAAATCTGGTACCCAGAGTAAAAGAACTGTAGCCCCACCACTTTTTTTGCTAAAATCCCTTTTTCCTTAATCGTTCATTGTTCTCTGGTGGCTTTTCAGTGGTGTTCGCTTCCCGTTCGGTCCTTTAGCCCCACCACTTTCAGACTGCTTTGCGATCCCTGTTTATGGCTGTGGACTGTTGGCTGGCTGTAGACTGTGGGTTGGCTGTCATGCTGACCTAGCAGTATCATAACAACGGCAACGTGTATTGCGCGCGAAGATCGAAAGAGAAGTGCTGATAAACTTACTACACGAGTCTCTCGTTTTCTTTGACGGATTGACGATGGCCATAAATCAGATGGCCAGAAAACTGGACTTGCGGTACGCCAACTTTTTGGCGTGCGTTGAAACGAGGCATACGCTTTAGAGTGAGACTAATTAATGCAACAAAAAGCGAACTCAAGGCAGAAATCTTGATCAATATTTCCAAAAAAGATTCTGATTTAGTTCGAGTAAGAGTTTCATTGAAATACAAAACGTACCTTTTATGTATTGCAATTTCATTTTCCAAAGCGTCTTCTCTGCCTTCGATTCCTTTTCTTTTTATGCACTTGATTGCATATTCTTTGCCTGTGGCTATTTCCCGTCCAACGTAAACATCCGAGAATGCACCACTATGAAAGAAACAGATCGTATTTCTTAAAAAAAAAACGCTTTGGAAGGGTATACGCTACCCAACAGTAACAGGCCTTATAAGAGGGAGGGGCAAATGCACCCACACCACAAGATCTAACCAAAAATACCCACGCCTTTACCCTACCCACTCCAAACACAGATTTTTATAACAGATTTGGGTGTAAATTACAAAAGCCATTGATCATTGGTGGAAGTCATATGATCAATGGTCACAATGTATTTGAAATGGCAAGTCGATGTATCATGGGCCATGCGGACACTGGATTGTTTCACTCGTTAACTGAATATTGTGTGCTTCTCCTTCTTCAGTCTTTTAGGCCCTCAACTTTCGAATCGAAAAAACCACCAACAACAATATTCCGCCTCCCAATCTAACTTAGTTAATATCTTAGTCTAAATAACTAGACTGAACGAACGACTCTTAAACAGAGACGTAGGAAGCATTTGAATAGTGGGGGTGGGGGGGGGGTGGCATAACATTTGAAGGGCACTTTGACCACACCCCGTTCTCTTATGTCCACGCCCTAAACACCACTCCCTCATTTCTGCTTACGGTTTATTTTTTACGGTCTAATATGAATTTTTACGGTTTATTTTTTACGGTCTAATATGAATTTTTACGGTTTATTTTTTACGGTATAATATTAGATTTTTTACGGTCTAATATGAATTTTTACGGTTTATTTTTACGGTATAATATGAATTTTTACGGTTTATTTTTTACGGTCTGATATGAATTTTTACGGTTTATTTTTTACGGTCTAATATGAATTTTTACGGTCTAATTTTTACGGTCTAATATGAATTTTTACGGTCTAATTTTTACGGTCTAATATGAATTTTTACGTTTTATTTTTTACGGTCTAATATGAATTTTTACGGTCTAATTTTTACGGTCTTATATGAATTTTTACGGTCTAATTTTACGGGTCTAATTGTAACAATTTTTCCGTTCTGAATTTAACAATGAATTGACTGAAGAGCTGAAGAGGAGGGCTGAATTTTTGCCTCGCTAAACAGCGAAAAGTCTCAGCCCGGGCTAAAAACTCTCACATAATCAGCCCCTAATAATTTGGTCCAGTTCTGAAAGTTTGTTAAAAATTTCTACTTTTGAGTACTGAAGCCGAAGTACTTCTCACATTGCAGTACGCGATCTTAAAATTACTTTGATGAAAATTTGCGGTTAAATTGGAAATATTTTGGACATCAAATCATCAGACGGGCAAAAATATTTAACTAAAAATTATAATGAACTCTGGCTCTTCAACAGTTGATTCAGTTGAGTAGTTTAACCCTCAATGAGCGAACAACCGCTAACCTGCGTTGAAAGTTTCCTTGTGGTTCTGATTCTTATCAACAGATTGTTAACAAAATTTTATACACATTGGCCTACCACAATCCACACAATGCTGAAGGAAAGCCAGCATTCAAAACAGTTTTGATGAAAAAGCTGACTCAAATAATGGCTAATAATTAATATATACAAATCAATGGAACCATCAAGGAGCCGTTTCCAAGACGGAAGGAAAATTGATGCCAGAATGTTTAAACTAATGAACTTCAAAAAGGCAAAATGTCAAATTTACCTGCCAAGTATCCCCAAAAATTGAAACTTTTTTGTGATCTTTTCGTCGAATTTCTTCTTTGAAAAAAGCGGCATGCTGTTGACGAAATACAAAATATTGCTGTGTGAAACTTTAAACCAAAACCAATGTCGTCACGTGCGAAAGGTTTGTGGCGTAAGTATAGGCCTAAGCATACAAGGCAACTAATCAGCAGCAAAAAAGTACGTTAGTTTTTGTATGGATGCCTGTTCTGTGTATTTTTAGAGCTCGAAACATACGTCATATAATCGCCATCTGCTTTAACAACAAAAGCTTCTTAGTACCTGTCGTCATTCCGGTCATTCCGGCCATTCTGCGCGTCTTGAATCTTGTTCCCAGTATTATTCCTAAAGCCGCGCGTTGCGAGCATGTTTAAATACCCCTCCCCGGATGGGCTTGGCGTGATGCGTGATTGCCTTTTTTCACGCTTAAAAATATGGAACGGTAATATTTTTGGCGTGAAATTGTGATTACGAATTTTCTAGGCCTACACACTGCGTAAGAACCATCAGGCCTATTTAGGTAGAGTGCAAAATGTATTTTACAACGCGGCCGGTGTAGAATGCAACGGGGCACTTTCCCAAGCCGGGGTAACTATATTTTCTGGCCCTAGTATCAACAGGGCATTGATCCCCCTTTTTGGTTGAATTACCAGATAATTTGGAATTCAAGTACACCGAAATATCTTCAAAAATAATTGATCTAATAATAATTTCATGAATGGTATAACATTTAAAAATGATAAGATAATAAGGCAAATCTAGCAAGCCGTTTTTAGCATTTTATAACAACGAGGTTTTCATTTTAATTTAATTTATTTTTTGGTTTGCACCAGCCCTGTTGCAAAACAAATTTTGCACTATCACTTAAGGCGTTACGTTAATTGCTTGAACGTTGAACACACGCTTTTTTATGCGAACAGCTAGCTTCGATTTCAGTATGGATTTGTTCTTATTTCTGGACTGAGTTTTACAAATTTATTAACCTCCACACTTCTCAAAAACGTCTGTGTTTCAGGTCAAGTGCTCAACGCTTAATTCCTTGAAGCAACAGATACATTTTTGAAAATTTCATCCAGTTATAAGAATTGTTATAGGAATTGTTATAAGCCCGGTTTTTCTAAATTAATAACAATTACGGACTTATTTTCTCCCATTTGGCTCCTCAACTCAGAAATAGATTTTGTTGCAAATAATGACGATAATTTTGATTAATCGTTTTTTGTCAATCTCGAATGCAACCCGAGCGTTGAACAGTAGTTAATGCATATTGAGTTTCCAAATAAAAACGGAAAATCAAAAATGGCACCGTGGCTTTTTATATAAGAACGTAAAATAAGAACGTCGATTCTTGGAGTTGAGCCTCAAGAGTTCTTTAGATTCGGCGAATTCATGAAGATATTCCTTATATGTTCTTATGCAATCCACAGTTGGGATAAAGCTAAAGACTAATTTTTGAAGATAAAGCAAACTTTAATGACACATAATATTGTTAACTACTCATAACTAATAGTAGGGTGTATTCTCTGCAATTTTTAGAGCCATTAGGAACCAACTTTAGCACCAAGTTGGAAAGTTTACACAGTCTTTTCAGATTCAGATTCAGATTCAAAGCATGTTTTTGCTATTTTCTTAAATTTAGGCCAAACCTCAGCCTGGAAGTTCTTATAAAAAAGGTTTAACCTTGTTAGGCTTAAATAAAATAAAATAAATAATAAAAGAATGTAATTCTAAAGCTTGATTGCATTTCCTTTTGTTGCTTTAATGATTCTATGAAATAAAACGGGGTTTCTCTGATAAAATCCCAGTTTCTCTGAGGAAATCCCAGGTTATCAGCAGAAAATCCCAGTTTTTTAGAAAAACTGGGTTTTTCTGCAGAAAAGTGGAGTTTTTTAAGGGAAACTGGGATTTTCTGCAGAGAAGCCCAGTTTATCTGAGAGAAACCCAGTTTATCTGAGAGAAACCCAGTTTATCTGAGAGAAACCCAGTTTATCTGAGAGAAACCGGATTTTTCCAATTATGGTGACTTTTGCTTGCCATAGACGTAAGCACATCGTGCAGACAGCAAACAGGCAAAGCTGGGCTCGCGAGGATAATCTTTTTGAATTCTTGATATAATTATTGTGAACTATCTTAGGAGGGTGGGTGGTAATCTCACTAGCCTCATTGTCATATTTATATACTGCTCCTCCTCCATTTGCACGTGCTAGTCTACACACATCCACGCGTTCCTGACATCCTAACAATACATTTGACAAAATAAAGACTCTTTTCAGTTTTCTCTTATGATGCCAAATAAGTTAATTTGTAAGTATTTTCCTGATGCGATAGCGTGAAATATGATAAAAATTGGCGTTATTGCGTGAACTTCAATAAAAATGCGGAAACAAATATTTGAAAGTTCTTAGCATACGCAAGGCCGGGCATGTTTTACTGGGGGAAGTATTGGTAAAATAAACAACATGGCAAATGAACGAATTATTGAGCTCGGCAGTCATTATGAATTGTTGAAAAATTAAATGTCATAATGAAATGACGCCATAATGAAACCTGCTCCTTCATCGCGGCGCAAAACGGTCAAGCTGTCAGGTTTCCTGACGTCAGCTAAAACCGCGTATCGCGTGAGAGTACTGGACGCCAGGGAAGCTTTTGTTGATGCTTGGACAAAAACCTGCAAAACTTCTTCACTCTACTTCTCCGCTCCTTATTTGAGCATTTGAATTCTTCAGGCGATAATGATGAATTTGTTAATAATTTCCCATTACTACAAAATGCACGGAGGAAGCTTCTTTTATCATCACGAAGTCGCAGCCCAGTTAGGCCCAAAAATCGATATCACAAACTTTAATCGCAGCATAGCTACGACACATGGATACGGCTTTCGTCCAGATCTTATTTTATACCGCTTTCGTGGAGCCCAGGCCTTTTAGTCAAAAATGACGTCAGGGTACCAGGCTGACGGTCAAGCAACCTGGTACAAGTCTCAGTTTTATTTATCAAAAGCAGTTTCGATATTTATGAACTTGACCTCGTCAGCGTGAGAGTACTGGGCGCCAGGGAAGCGGTTTGTTGACCTCCTCCGTTGAGCCCAGGCCTCCCAGTCGAAAATGACATCAGGAAACTAGACAAAAACAAGGAAGTTGTCGAGCCACTTTAAAGAACCACCTTTTTCGAAAATGAAGATTGCGTTGCACCAAAGAAGACAGGATGTGAAATAGTTAACCAAAGAACTCATCGTATGGAAGAAACCAATTTAGAAATTTTAGAAATTGCTTGAATTTTTTAAAAATATTTGCAAGGAGATCAAAAGAGAAGAAGGAAGAAAGGAGATCAAATTTACAAAAATAAAAATAAAGCATGAAAATGTCAAAAATATGTCATTGTTACTTGGAACCAAGCAAAGCTAAAATAAGTGTCTCATATTTTTTGTTACATATTTTTTTATACAGAAGAAGAACAACCTTGCCAGGCTAAGATTAAAAATTTTTGATTTTGGTTTACAATTGTAAAAACCGCAACCGTTTTAAAATTCCAATAAAGAAATTGACAGCAGCAGCAAAGTTGAAACAAACGCCATGGCACAAACATAGTTTGAACATAAAAGAATCTTTGTCGTGTCATGTTTGGCCAGCATAGAGTAGGTTTTTAATTTAAAGAAATGTGTAGGATTTCACAAATGCAACCTGAGTCCCTAATCGAAGAATTTACTGAAGCATGTGCAAAATTAATATTTGCATAACCAATAGAATATATTCTTAAATTGGTTGCCCCTCGACTTTCGCAAGTGAAATAACATGTTTCCGTGCCATTGATGATCTTGGAAAAGTAACTGCTCTGTAGCCTGCGTGCAGACTCAAACTGTTTCTCGGCAAAAGAGGAAACAGTTCGAGGCTACGCGTAGGCTACTGCTCTGCTGATTATATGGAAATATGTGCTTGCCATTTACTGTACATTCTACTTCCACCAACATTTTCATATCATCGAGAGTAGTTTTTCATGACAGAAAAGGTCAACCATGATTACAGCTCGCCAGTTGCAAGTAAATATTTACGTTTATGTATTGCTATAATTTGTTTGTATTTCTATAATTAGGAAAATTACACTCTTCAAGCAGTAAACGTAAGTGCCCTGCCTAAATTTTTTGTCAACAATCAGGTAGCCTAGTCCTTTGTATTTTTATAAAATGTCCCTGTCTTACAGCATTTTCCACTGGCCTAGCCTTTTGGTAAATTGTGCATTGTCCCTAACCTAACCTAACCTAACCTAACCTAATTATTTTGTGATATGTGGTGTAGAGATGACCTACACGGAATATCTCGAGAGAAAAAACGTAACATCAATCACCCTGACATTTAAATATGAATTTGAAATTTTACCCGTCATCGGAGTCATTCCCATTCACCTTGCCATCCTCGGTTGGAATTGGGCTATTGTCGATTGCTGTAGAATCTATCTCATTCATTGTGATCGAATTCGCGTCGAATGAAATCCACTCCAAACTGTTATGTTTTGAGCTTATCAAAACCGACAAGGAAACTTTAATCCTGTTCGTTGGTGATTTGGTAAACAATTGATGAATTATTTGCAAAGCGCTTTCACAAATTTCAAGAAACAATGCGTGGATACACACGAACCATATGACGAAAAAGTATTGCTGTGCACATTCCATCAAATCCACGGGGAATATACAAACGTGGGATTTAATCTCGAGAAAACTAGTATTGCCAGCACCAAGATCGAAATCCTTAAATTCTTTTTTAAGGCTAAATTGAAGTATAAAATTTTCCTAATCGGCTTTAATTCTATCTTAATTTTAATTGGGAATTATGACTGTTTTTTTGGAAGCTACGATGACCTGAAATGCAGTCTGTGACGATTATATGAAGAGTTCATAAGAAAAATCGAATTCTAAATACCTAAAATATTTTCAAAAAGTATCTTGCTGTAGGTTAATTTTAGCCTCACATAGGGCAACGGCAAGGTGGCTATACAAAACTAAAAATAATTCGGCAACCCAGCTGCTTCATTGCCCTGGAGGAAAACACAACCATATAATGAAGAGAAACTGGTACTGGAGTTATTGAAAAGTTAAGAAACTAAGTTAAGAAATAATACTTACTCAAAAAAATTAAGAAAGTTTCGATTACCTTTGTATATTTTTATTTATAACTTTATATAGAAATTTATAACTTTATATTTTTATTTATAACTTTTTATAGAAATTTAATTAGCTATTCATGAAACTTCGAAGAAACTCTTTAAAATCTTACGAAACTCTTCATAGAAACCTTTAATACTCGATTTTGAAAAATTTAAGAAATTTTCAGTGTTAAAGTGTTTCCTGAATCTGTTATAGAAAAAATGTGTTAGGAGTATTTTAAAAGAATGTAGGGTTACCGGTTACCCAAGCCTTCAGTCAGTTCTTGTAATTTTTCTCGTTGTGTTTACAAGAATACTGGGGTAACCCTAGCACTAGGGTCACCCTAGCTGAGAGGACCCAGCAACGAGTCACCTTTTCTCCTTGTAAACGCTCTGCTAGTGACAACTCGCCTGCTTGAGCCAACTTAAACTGTTAAGTGTAGACGATGCAAAGCCTCATTCATCTATGCAGTTTGCACAAGTTGATCCGGCTGCCAGCAGGGTTATTTTGCCTGTGTAAACACGAACCAATTTTGACCCTTGTGCCAGGGTAACCTAGCTTGCGCGCAGATCTCTTCTGCGCGTAGTCTAGGGTAACCAGGGTATTCAATTTTTAAGTATATGGTTTAGTGCATAAAAATCAAAATTTGCAACGACGAATTACCGATTGTTATTTATCATATATCTGGAGATGGTGTCCGTGATTATCTTATCTGTGATCTAGTATCTGCACACGCTCCTGCGCAGCGTCTACTTCATTTTCATGAAACGAAATATCTTTGCTTGTGATGTTTATAAGATTTACCATGGGTTTTAAAACACGATTAATGTTTCTCGAAAAACGTACTGATTGAATTGTAGGGACTGTTTTTCCTTTCATTTTTTTAATTAGACGCTGCGTAGGAGCGTGGTTTCTACCATGAAAAGACCAAGCACAGTCTGTACCAGACATAATTTCAAGGTAACATGCAGTTTCAGTACTCAGCTAGAGGCTGGATAGAATCTTTGAATTCCACACAGCCAAGATATGAAGCAATGAGCAAATAGATTTAATAACAAAAAATATTTTTCATCCATTAAAGAAATACAATATATCACAAGCCTCCAAACATTCAACAGGCTTGCTGTTCGTTAGAGCAACTTTTCACAGCTATAGACAACAATACCAGACAACATATTCCATAATTCCATAGTCAATTTTGTGCTTAATCAGTATTTGAGCATGCAATGACAAATAACAGTCTCTGCGGAGGGAAAAATCGTTTATCTCCAATCGGCCGCTCAAATATGCTCAAATACGGTGAACCCGCGATTTCTAATGGCGAGTAACTGAGGAGTGTAAGAAAGTTAAAAATACTTCAAAGTTCTGTTGAAAATTTATCAAAGCTGCTTGTTTTACATTTCAATTCATGCCTCAAAATCTTTGAAAAATGAGTTTCCTAAAAATGTTATTCAGCTAAACGTTCTGGCTCATGAGTTGTTGCAAAACTTGAGCATGAGAAATAATTATCTCGACTCGCTTACAACAGCGCAAATACCATGCCGTTTGTTTTCTGTTTCCTATCCTGCAACAATTGCAAACACAATTAGACTCAAAATGCGATTTTTGCAGGATAGAAAACAGAAAACAGCCGTCATTTTACAAAAGAAATTGCAGTCACGGCAAAACACGAAGGCAATGCAAGTACACCTACGGCGTCTAACTACCCATGCAAATACAAGGAAGCAATTCATAACATTAACTACTGTTTCAAAGAACACTGAGCAATATTTTCAATGCACAATGCAACCAAATCTGTCTACTTATCTTGGACACCCGGTTAAACAAGCGCATACCATTATTGTAATCTCTCTTTTTAAACTTAGTACTAATTTGTTCATCCCTACTTACACACTTTGTTTTATAAGAATACCTAAATTTTTGCCGAGCCTCAATATTCTCAAAAATTTTCGCTTTTGAGTCCAAGATTATTCTTAAATTATTCTCAACCGACACAAGGTGCAAATTCGCCTGAAGATCAAGGGAAAAAAATCAAACTCTTGTTGATGTGTTGCTTCATGATAAAAACAAAACAAGAGCATAACAGAACAATGAATGTAGTATTCAAATACAAAATCTAATATTTCAAGTATGATGCAGAAAACAAAACAAAACAAGAACAGAACAATAAATGTGGTATTGAAATACAAAACCCAATCTAAAAACATAAGTAACACTTGTTTTGCTTTGTGAAAAAACTCAGATAAATAAAAAATCCAAGTCTTGATGAAGCTTGAGCCTGACATTATTCTTAAATTTCAGCGAATTTGAGCCTTAATATTCGTATAGACTATATTCTTATAAAAAAACGTGTGTATGCACATAACTATAAACTTATTCCACAATTTACAACGGCGAAAACAACTTCAAAGTATAAAGCATGCAAATGCAAGCTAATTGCTAGGTTTCCTTCACAACATTCAAAGACTACATTTCCCAAAATTTAGCGCTGCTGGTCCCGCCTACTGCACTCATTAGGCAGTTTAACATTATTGCAAGCATTACGTTATATATTTTCAGAGACTTATCTCACTAAAAAAATATCGGCAAAACAACGAATTTTACCATGTATCATTAAAGTGAAGTTCAAAGTAACTTTACATATTTCATTTGAATGTCTAGAATTTCATGTCTAGAAAAGATACATACTGTTCATGATTTAAACATAAAGCGTGCGTCGTATTTCTTCGCAGAAAACATAAAAAGTGGAGTTTAAAGTATCTTTATGTATTTCATTTGATTGTCTAGAAAAGATACATGCTGTTCATGATTTAAACATAAAGAGTGCGTCGCATTTTTTCGCAGAAAACGTAAAAAGTGAAGTTTAAAGTATCTTTACATATTTCATTTGAATGTCTATAATTTCATGTCTAGAAAAGATACATGCTGTTCATGATTTAAACATAAAGCGTGTGTCGCATTTTTTCGCAGAAAATGTAAAAAGTGAAGTTTAAAGTATCTTTATGTATTTCATTCGATTGTCCAGAAAAGACACATACTGTTCATGATTTAAACACAAAACGTGCGTCGTATTTCTTCGCAGAAATCGTTTAACTTTACCCACGGTCTGCATTTCAATGGCAAAAACATCGAAACATATCTATTTAACTGTAACAATTTGACACAAAGAAAATGTGAAATTTAATTTGCCGTCGTCTGTATTTATCTTAAACTCCCTTTTGTGATACAGCAAGCAGGAAGTGCGTGGCCACCATTTCTTCTGTTCGGAACTAATTTGTTCCACAAGAAGGTAGAATCATCCTTGTGGTAAATATGATTCGCTCCATTGTCTTTCAGAATAGAATGTTGGGCTTCCTTGTAAAGGGAAACCAAAGAAACAACAGAGGTGGACCCTCTTATTACAAGGACGAACTGCCTACTTGTAAACAGGTGTTAACTCTTTCAATCATTTTTCATGTCAATAATCATCTAACCATGAGCAATTTGATGGTACTCCCTAGTTGTATTTCAAACAAATGCAGTTGAAAATCAACTCAAACTAACCTCAAATTTATTGTCTTCTTTCCTTGTTTTTGGCCTACCTTTGAGTCTCTCTGAAGTGCTGCACACGTTTGAGTGTACTTCGTAGCATTGAGACCATGAATACAGACGCATGAAGGTAGGCTAACAACAAGGAAAAAAAAGACAACAACTATGGAGTCCCAAAGCTTATGATCCAACTTGACAAACTCATCGTAACTACTTCACTCCTGGAAAGGCCACGTGGCCCATTAGCAAACATTGATAAAACGTCATGTCCTAAGGGAGTAAAGTGCATACGAAAATTGTATTAATTTTAGAAATTAAAAGTCTTAAATTGATTTTGAGGGTAACTGTTCTTCCCAATACTGCGATATTCTACTAGGAAAAAGATTGAAATTTTTTGCAAATTCTCTTTGGAAAGTGTTTAGTGGAGCAGAGAAGAAAAATAAAAACCAAACTCTTTGCCGGGGGGAAACTAATGGATTATTGTAAAGAGTATTTACCCCTGATTGATTTAGTTAACTCTTACACCCCGTTACAGAAATATATGGATAAGATTTGCCTGTTGAACCCTTTAACGCACATAGTTATTTCTAATTAACAGACAAAACCAGTATAAATTTCATACCCCTACATATTAGTCATGTTGAAATATTTGAAATTTATGTAAAGTTCTGTCCATATTTACCTCCTGAGCATATGGCGTTTTACGTTGTTTGCCAATGAGCCATATGGCCCATTCCGGGGTGAAAGGATAGCAAAATTTACAACACATGCTAGCTGGATTTGTAAAATCTCTTATTTACAAAACTTTAACAAATACACTACTAGTCGGAAATAAAGGGCCGGTCAATTACCATAATCCCTTAACTCTACGAATTTAAAATTGAATCAAGTTGTTTTCTACTTGCATGGGTGCTAAGACTGTATCACTTACCGGTGGCAACGGAGGCGTGTTACCAGTTGCAAACGGGTCCACAACGGCGTTTTCGCTTACCGGCGAGTGGAACTTGAGTAAAGGACTTGCATGTATAGTAGGCACTTCTGGAATCAGCATTTCATCTACCTTGTCCGGTTCTATCTTCGGGCCGGAATCGATGGAGTCTGTTACCATTGAAAAGATGTCTGGCGAATAGAAGAAAAAACAAAATTATTATCAGTTTGGTGAGTGAGTGAGTGAATGAATGAGTGATGGTATTTAACGTGCCTAGCCTGCAAAAGTCTCGAGATGACTGGTATCCAGCAGGGGAAACGGGTTATACATAGCCATCCACAAACCCTAGGAAGCTGATTTTACCGACCTCGGAGGGATAGAAAGCTGAGTGAACTTTGGGAGACGTGGCTGGAATTAAAACCACGCCCGGTAGCTCAAGAAAGAGGCAAGAGTGCTAACCACTGCGCCACGCTCCTATAAACATTCTCAGGTTAACATTTTGCGATATGAGTATGTTGGTGGATATTTTTGAATCTTTTAAAAACCCGTTCTGCTTCTCACAAAACTAAAAAGGTTTATATCTTCATGAATGCCAAAATTTGAAAACATTTATCGGCCAATATTTCAACAACTATATATGCTTGAAATGTTGAACTGAAATTTGGTAATGAGGTTGGTAATGACCCATCAGTGGCTTTATAAAATGGAAAAATTAGTAAAATCTGGAGATGACGATTGACATTAAAATTTTTCCAGGTGATTTGACATGCGTAAGGCATGACAGATGCAAACATATTTAGATCCTATATCAAGGATCTATAGCAGTTTCAAACAAGATTTTGTACTGAAAATCGAGATTTGACGATCACGCTCAGATATCGGCCCAACGCAACCGAGTTCCGCAAGAAATATTTTGCAAAGGAAATACACTTGGTGCCTTGCTCAAGCAAAACAATAAAATCCCGCGTCAACATTCGACTGGACCTCCAAGAAATTTGAAAAGATAGAGCTGACATCCGCAATCTCGAACTCTTACAGGAAATTAAAACTCTTACAGGAAATCAAATTAACGGACAGTATTTCACAAGAAAGCATAGCAAATTTGTTTAAAATAGCAAATAGCGGATATCAACTGTATATTCAAACTGGATTGAAAATTCAAAATCCTGTTCGGCTAATATCACATAAATTAACACAATCCAGCCAAAAATTTGGAGACAGGGGTACCAAGAGGTATTTCTTCTCTGACAACATCCCTGCGAGCAAACAGGCTAAACGAGGTTGTCCACTCCTTTAAACAGGCTTAAATGAAACTGTTCTCTCAAGTAGTGAGTACATCGATCGACCGTAGTCAAAGGCGACCAAAAGGCTCCTTTTTCTTTCACTGCTACTGCCTGGGAGTAAGGGTGGGCGAGACTCAAACAAGCAAAAAAATACCTTCAGTTGGAGTGACACTCTGCTCCTTAGCTTCACTTTCAGTTGCGCCATGGTTCGCCGTACCAGCAACGTCAATCAAATTTTGCTTTTCTTCGACTGCAAGACAGGAGGATGATGACTGCTCTTTGCCAGTTTTAACTGGTTCCTTCAAATCCAAGGTGCTTGATCTTCTGTGTTTACTCAACAAAGGCCTTTTCTTCAGAGCAAGTGGAGATGTTTCGTTCTTTGTGCCATTTGGACATTTCAGCAGCGATGTTCTTCTAATTCCATTTTCTGCAACAAACAATTTTACACATATGTGAGCATAGTTACGGATGGCCTACCTGGTTAAGGCTCCTGACTCAAGATCGTAAGGTCGTGGGTTCGAATCCCACCAAGGTCATACTTGCTGCGAGGAGAATTCTCTGTAATTCCAGGCAAATGCAAAAGGATTCACGAGGTGTGGTCACATCGAGAGGAAGGACCGGGGTCGCCCTGCTTAGCTTAGCCTTGTGCTTTTCAGGGCCCCCACTAATACCATGCAAGAATTTGCAAGTGGATGCGCCTAAAAAGTTCAGCAGTTTTCATGTGTCTTTTTTACGTCGTCTTGCGGGGCTACTACTTCAATATTATTACGCATATTACTATGTCTGGAGTAATCAGAGCAGATTTTGCAAAAAGAAGATTCAGATATAAAAATAACGATGCAATTCATCGCTTGAAAGAATATATTTCACACTTTCGAGCCAAAAGCAAATCACAATAAACAAAACGGCTTTGCTCTTTATTTTCATTTGATTGATTGCACACGTAGGTGTGAAATCTGCTATTTTTAATCTCAAATTGCGTTGTTATGTGCTAGAGCTGAATCTTTTGTATTACAAAATTTGTTACCGTTTCACACGACCTGGGACGACTAAATATCCCATTGCTAAGCAATGTAAAGCGTCCTATTAAACATGGAGTAAGCGAAGACAAACGTTTAAATTCATTTATTTTTCAGGGCTCGAAAGCTATCTTTTAGATCTTCCAAACCATCTAAATCCTGAAAACGTCAGGTTTCCGAGAAACCGATTAATCAAAAGTTTAAAAGAACAAGTTGGTGTAACTCCAGACAACAGTAGCAAGTTTCCTGCCAACTCTGAATTCTAGGAAGCATGAGTAGCTTCCAAGCCTACCGTTTTCAGAAGATTTACTTTAAAGAACTCAGATTCCAAAAAATGAAAGGCTACACCGAAAAAATAACATTGAATTTAAAGGACAAGCCAACACAACAAAAGTTTATCTCTTGTTTTACTTGTGCTGTGAAATAAAAACTTTGCCAAAAAACTTGCCTGCTAATTAGAAATAAAGCAGGATGCAAAAGGATTAAACAAAACAAGATTTTAGAAAAATAAAATTCCCATCTTTTAGCTCAATTTTTTCTCCAGAAATCAAGTACAAATAGCGATCTTTGACATTCTATGTGACATCATTCCCTTTTCATATGAAAACGATTAAAATCTCTGTGCTGTTCACACCAGTGTTTGCACAAGCTACAACATGATGTCAAATTACCTCTAAGGGGACCATTATGAAATCAAGGTCTTTTCGATCTTTTAGTGCTATCCCTGCCACTCTAGTTTAGGGGTGTGTGTTTTTAAATTTGTTTTTATATATATATATATATTTATTTCTTATTCATTTTTTACTTTACGAATTGTGTAAAATTTTCTCCTTTTATTTAAATTTTAATATGTAAACTTTTAATTCAGTGGCAAATAAAACTTACTTGCTTAATAGTTTTAACTGTCTCATCTTTTCAAAAGACTACGTTTTTGGTGTTAACACTGAAGGCCTCCTCGTAGTTAACCATGAAAATCCCATCAACAAATGTTGAATTCATTTTTAAATTTGCACACTTCTGACTTCTATTTAAACACCAAGAAGCAATATTTTACAAAAATTCATCTTACAAAAAACCACTTACTCGATCTCTGCGGACTCTGAATTTTCTCCTGCGGCGCAGGTCGTGATTGCTTTGGTACCAAGCTCCTGCGTGTAGAGGGCAGCCTGCTGATTGGTGTTCCAGCACACTTTGCAGCCGTAGATCGAAGTTTCTCTTCGTTATTTCCCTTTAGAGGAGTACTGCTCAATATTGAAGATCTCCTCTGTAAGGTGTTTCTGGACACAATGTTTTGGTTCTGCGTGGTACTGCTAAGTTCGACACTCTGCCTTCGTAAAGTGCTCCCAGGGTCAATGCTCCTACGAGAAACATTTCCAGCCCCCATGCTACGCCTCGACGCAGAAGTCTGGGTTGTTGTTTTTGGTTTTGGCGTACTGTTATGACTTGGTCGACTAAACTGCAGCTTCGACGACGATGACGAAAGAGCATCGCTCCTTCGCCGAGTGCTTTTGTCTGCAGTACTGTTAACGGTGAGTTTAGAGTCGCTCCTCTTTTCTGGAGTTTTAAGAAGACTCGAAGACAAAGAGCGACTTGCAATTTTCGTTGTTTTGTTGCCAACTCCGAAAGCATTATTTTCCTTCGAAGCATGTCTAGGCTGTAAACTACTGACTTTCAAATTCGATGTTTCTTCGGTTGCCGCTTTTCTGGGCTGTAAATGAGTAACTTTCATAGGTTTTAGTCTTGACTCCACTGCGCTCAAAGCTCTTGGTTTCGGCTGTCCAGCAACTAGGCCAAGCTTTATTGCGGGTATTCCTGAAGGCTTGGCAATCTTCGGGGCACATTTAGGTATTCCAGACCCCTATAGTTTAAAAATTTAAGTTAATTAATGTAGATACGTTATTCCATCCAATGAACGTCCACATTCTGAAATAAACACCTTCTAATAACAATCAACAATAGATCAGCATGTATAAAAAAAACGGAAAACTCAATAAAGGATGCTGGGCTTGTCAAATTAATTTAGAATTTTCAGCTGTCTGTGAGGAAACTGAAGAAAAAATAAAAAACTAAAAGGTCTCTAATGCAAAATTATATGTCAAATAATTTAGCAAGTGATTGTGAAAAGTCAAGTGACTTTCCAGAGAAAAGGAAAGATGTTCTTTTCCTCTAAATTCAACTAATTTGCAACTCTACGACAACGAAGTTACGTCATATGTTATGTTACGTTATGTTATGTCATGCTATTTTGAAGTGTTAGGTTACTGTTAATTTGTAAAAACTAACAGAATCAACTTAAACTCTTTACAGAATTAATTTCTGTATTCTTACTAATCATAATTACAATTAGAAATTTGGCTCTTCCATTTTCGAGCTCCTTCAATTCTAAGTACATTAAAGAGTATCTTGAAATCATGACATTTTAAAGGTTCAATGTAAAAATTGTATGGTTTGTGGTACTCTTTAAAGATCGAGGAAGTTCATTCCATAGACTAGCGCCCTTATTTAATATAATTTTATCACTCACATTTTGTATGTGCCTCATGTGTCTGGTGAGTTTATATGTTGTATGTGCCTCGTGTGTCTGGTGAGTTTATACTTTGTCTAGTGCTATGATTTTGTATACATTCATTAGTTTGAAAATAATTTTGAAAGACTTTTGGTCAGCATGTTTCCAGTATGAGTTCAGTGAAATGCGTGCATTTTCTTTGCACTTTAAATACCTCAAACTCTTTCATTGTTTTGATATCTAAAACCGCAAAATAAAGAACCTTGTGCTGTTCTCCTCCAAAAGGTTGTACCAGGAAATGCGGGACTGACCAGACGGACAACATTGCGGAGGAGTGATTGTATTTAACGTGCCGGCCTGTGAAAGTCTCGAGATGACTTGTTTCCAGCAGGGAACACGGGTGAACATGCCGCATCCGGGGATGGAACCGCTGGCTTAACGTCCCCTCCGAAGGACGAGGAAACGAGCTAGTCAGTTGCCCGGGAGGTTGCCCATTCAAGCGCTGATCCGCCTAGAGCACGCTTAACTTCAGTGATCTGACGGGAACTGTTCAGCACACTCAGCCACTCGCTTCCTAAGGAGGAGAGTAACCTTACCTCGCAGTAACCTACTCTAAGATTCAAAAACGAAAGAATGAAAACCTTTTACATTTACAAATATGCAGGATTTTACTGCACAAAACATTTTGTGAATCAGCACTGCAAAGATAATCGAGATATGACACATACCCTTGGAACAGCAATCTTCGAACCTAGCTTCTTTTTTTCTTCAACCCCACAATTTAATGACGAATTATTCATGCTAATATTTCTTCTTAAAACAGGTTGGGATTTTTTCTCTTTGCCTTGACAAACCTTCTCACTCGCACCATTAGTTGTCAATTTCGTCCCAAAGCATCTTTCGTCCGAAGGTCGATCGTCGTTGCTAAGCGAATTTACGTTTTCTTTATTTTCTGTATTTTCATCACTACTACTTGACTGTCCTTTGCTGGCAATCTACAAATGGACATTAACCAAAAAGTACATGCTGAATCAAATCATAACAAATAAAAAATTGTTGACCTTCAAACAAGCATACCATAATAAAGAGGAAGAGCAGCACCTTCCCCATGTAAAGTATTTCCACATGCCCATCTTCCAATGAAACTAAATTATATGCTGAATGATTTTGTAGTTCGTAAGTTTGACAAGAGAGACACATTGTCTTTAAACAAAACTTAAAACCCAAACACAGAGACATTTTCCTGATAGGTATCAACTCGTAGACGAAAAAAGAATATTTTTCTACCCTGAATATTTGAGAATGCAAATGTATTTTCTCACTTAGTAACGAAAAATCGAGATAACAGCTTCTTAGATATCATATAATAATTCAATGCTACATGCTGTAACTGTATTTCTATATGGTTACATGATTATTCATTATAGACTAAGTAAAATTGTATCACCACTCTCTGTCGAAACAATTTTCAAAGTTAAGATAAACTACGGTAATATTTAATAAGTCTCCTCCCGCGATTAAGCCCTCACCCAAAATTTGATTTTAACAAATATACAGCGTCAAATGATTTTCTCTCTGAGTACTAAGTATTTCAAACTTAATTTAATTTAACTCTTTCACGCCCGGATTAATTTTTAATTGACAAGCAAATCTTATCTATGTTTCATTTTCAGGGGGTTGCCATACACACCAACTTAATTCAAAAGATAAAATTATGGCCGTTAGAAGTATTTTAACCGGGGTTAGCGCCCCCCTAAGCGTCCTTGCCAGAATATTTCGTTAGACTCGATGATGCGCAGGAGCGGAAATGCATCTGGTGCTAGGTTCTGCGTCATGTCAGTTGTCACGTTTCTGTCTCAGTTCAATTTAGGCAAGGAAGCTGGAGCTTCAGATCGAAGAAGAGTGCAAGAAAATTTATTTCCCCACCCTCCATCCCCATATTGTTTTCTTTTTTTTAATTATTTTTTTTATTTTTTTCATCTTTCTTTCTTTTGTTCTTTCTTCTTATCTAACCTTCTCGTCCTGCTTACCTCTCGGTTTGCAGAGACAGGTGCATTGGTCCCACCTCCGGAATTCTTCCAAGGTCCAATCACCGACCATAAAAAGCCTAATTCCGCAGGCAGTTGGGGACCGATGTGCGTATACCCAACTTCCTGCCGGGTAGGGGGGCGTTAACGTTGAATTATATGAGATTAACATAAAGTTCTGTCGGCATTTACCTCCTGAAACTACGACGCTTTACTTCTTTATCAATGGGCCACGCGGCCGTTGCCGGGGTGAAAAGATTAAAGTCAACAAACCTTGCTCTTGAATGACCTTAACTGTTGAATATCAACAGCTGATGATTCTCTCTTGAATGGATATACAACAGCAATGGGGCTTCTGCATTGGCTTGTATTCAACGGTCTATGTTTTAACATCATAGAAAGTGTTGCTGATTCAGTGAGAAGCTTAGCTTGCTCTTGAGGTTCTAACGGTTTGAATGGTTCAACAATTTCCTTTTTCACCACCACAGTTGCGCATCGCTCCATATGCCCAATCGGACCAAAAAACACTTCGTCTTCATCATCATAAGCATCCATGTTTTTGACCCCAACATCTGATTCTTTTTCCGCATCCCTTCAAAAATAAAATGGTAATTTGCAAACATACTATGATAGGAATCAATGTCTGCAGTTTCACAAGAAATTTACCAAAAACTTTTTCATAAACTTACCAAGTGACCCAAAAAGTGGTACGTTTGCCGGTTAAGTGTGAGAAGAACCATTCGTTGTTTGTATTTCCACGTTTATGTAATATATCGAAGGTCAAATCAGTTCACAAAAAACTCTTGGTCAAATCAACTATTCTGGATCGTTGAAACTAAACTATACTTTTTAGGGATCGCTTTAAACCAAGATATAAACAGGCAAACGTCGTTTTTTGGGTAACCAGTTATAAAAGATGCAGTAAAACCCCGTAACCAAGAACCTAATTTTTTTACAAACGGACTGAATAGGTTTTTATCACTGTGGTACTACTACCATTTTCAGGGTGAGGTTCTTATCAAAAGAGTCTATATTGCTACTTGATGTCTAATCCCCAACATTTGTTTTGAAAAAATAAAACTGTATATTGCCAAAAAATTATCAATTTCTCATTAAATTGCCAATGCACTTGTATAATGGCATTAATGCGTTTATATCAATAAGATGTGCATTAAAAACCCAAATTTTTAGCGTTGAAAATTAAATGTGTACCATCTCATAAGAACAGAAAAATATATCAGTCCGTTTTTGGTTCTTATCTATGGGTGCCTTTTTCTGAAGAATCAGTCTGTAGGTTCTTATTTTTCTAGGTTCTTGTTTGTGGGGTTTTACTGTAACCCAGCTTAAATTATTACACACAGTTGAGTGGTACGTCCTAGAAGATAATTGTTTGGTCATCATTCTGTGTTGTTTTTACGGCTTAGCAATGAGCAGAATTTGCAAGATAGCTCCATAAACAGCTTGAATTTTATTTGGTCCACTCGGTATAAAAGATTGAAAGGTTCCTTCAAAGAAATATTGGGTGCACCAAACAACACAATATATTTAACGTTTGATAGATTTTACCAGTTTCCAAATAGCCAAAACTATTCATCAGCTTTTTGGTTGAACTGGCTGCTATCTCAAGTCTCAACACGGGCTTCAGGAATGTTTCCATTTCTTTCTATTTTTAGTTTCCTATCGCCCATCTATTTTTAGTGTGTGTTTTATATTTCCTCCAATTTTTTTGTTTTTAGTTCCCCATCACCCATGCATTTCTATTGTGTCCTACCACCCACAATAAAATTGGATGGGTAATGGGAAACCAAAAACAAAAAATAGAAAACAGGCCCTAAAAATTCACAGGTAATAGGGAACCAAAAACAAAAACACTAAAGCCCTTGATTGCTAAAGCCCATGGTTTCAAGGGGAATAAAAATTTGTTCATGATATTAAGATTTTTTAAGATTTAATCATTAAACTAAATTAACACTGAAAACGCTAAGGAATATGACACTGAAAACTTTTAAGGGAAATTTGAGCCAGAGAGGTTCAACTGTAAGAAAACTGTTTAAGCAAAGAGATTGAAAATAGCACATATCAAATGAAAAAAACCTACCCAAGCAAAGGTGAATGAGGTATATCAAAATTGAATTCTTCACTTTCCAGCCAACAATCTATGAACAAGAAAGAAAGCAATATCTTCATATAAGTAACCAAAAAATATTGATGATTTTTGTCTGGCTAGCTAAATAATAGGCCCCAGCTTATCATAAATTCAAAAAATGTCAAACCATCCAAGTAAATTTGAAACCTCTGTACTATTTGATTTTTTTAAATGTTTGTTAGTAGCTAATTCAGAAAAAACTTAAACAATAGCATACATAATTTGTTTTAATGTTCCAGAGAATGAAGGAAAACATAACAATAAAATAAACCATTCCCAAAATTATGCCACCATCTGGTTAGCAAAAAGTGAACAATTTTCAAATCATTGTATTTTTATTTCATTTCATTTAAGGAGGGTAACCCTTCAGTCAGATTACTGTATTACAAGAATGGGCTCTCAGATCATTGCATTTATTCCCCAAGTTAGAAAGTCCTCTATCAAACATAAAGGAAACTTTTGCAGACAAACTTTTGATTTCTTTACCAAAAAGCCCGATCTAACAAAAAATTTGTAAAAATATAGTGACACAATTGAAAAGCAAATCAACAGAGTTAAAAGTGGTGATACGCCAGGGTCCAGGAAATATAGCTATTTCTCTAAATCAAATTTAACAAACTGAAGAAACGTGCACTGGATATATATGGTTGGTGCACAATACAAAAAGATAAGATAGCCAAAACACAGCATACAGAAATTTTATTGTACAAACATGCACCTTTTGCTGCCATGCTTTTGATAAAGGAAAGTGAAAATTGGAAAGAATTCGAAAAGGTGGAATTCTTCCCAATGGATTCATTAGACTATGTGTGTAATGAACTGCAATGAAAATAAATACGTTTTTACGTCATCTCGGATTGTTGTTAAAACACAATTAAAATTCTCAAAAGTTGCGGGGGGAAATACATATAAATATCACAACAAACACAACACACTGGTTTTATAGAGGGTCGCCTGGCAAACTGAATTTTTTGAGCAAAAAAGCATGATTTTTAAACATTGATATTGCGTCATTTTTTGTTTTGAAATTCTATGAAATAAAAGTTTCATATTTCATCAATTTTAAGTTACAATTTATACTGATATTTTAAACAAAGGTCACCAATAAGTTGCTAATTCATTGTTTCAATAAATATTCAAAGAAAAACATTTCTTACCGTCCATTTTATCGTTAAAATGGCAGCTTTTTGAGATCAGCAAGCTGGAAGAGCCTTTTCACCAAAATTCGTTATTCACCGCCAAAGTTTTGAATTAAAATCACGTGAACAATGTTTAGCCTCGTATCCGTCTCTCGCGTTTTTGTTGTTAAAAAAATAATTTCAGCAAATGGTGGCAATGGCGGAATTTTCAAACACCCAAACTCAAAGTTTTCATATCTCTGCTCAAGATTTGGAGTTCCAAGAAAATGGGATCAAAAATGGCCACGAACTTGCGAGAGTATCGGTAAAGACGAAAATCGATGTTCAAGCAATTAGAGAAGAAAATCGAATGGAGACACGCAACACAAACCACACGAAACGGTTTGAGCATTTGTTTTTCAAACGAACGAGACTGCACTTCAAGGAAGAAAACAAGAAGAACTTTATGACCATTGATGAAGTCAAGGAGCTCAGCAAATTGATTAAAACTACATCAAAAAACACTGACCACCATCTGCGAAGTCTCATAACAGTTTTTGGAAGTGACTCTTGTTTTGTTGATGTGTTTCTAAACGAGGAAAATGCCATGCGAAAACTGGTTGGCTACCTAACCGGGCAAGATAGTAAATTGCAAATCTATGCCGCGTATTGTATAGCAAACATCACTTCTACAGAACACAGTCGAAAACTGAAAGTAGCAAAAGCGTTTTCATCATACTTAATAGCATATTTATCCAGTGAAAACGAACTTCTGCAAGACTTGTGTGCTTGTGCTTTGGGCAATATTGCTGCAGATGGAGATCAATTCAGATCATTCTTAAAAGTGCAAGGGATTGTTAAACCTCTTGTAGATTTATTTAAGGTAGCAAGCCTTCTATATAAATAAACAAGTTATTTTTAAGCACAGTAGTAAAATATGCATATCAGCACCTTTCTTTTTGAATCTTTTAGCATCGTAAATGTTCTCATAGAGGACTGGTGGTAGGGCCAGAACAATTTGTGTTAAGTAAATTTTTATTTTCATAATGCATTACAAAAATTGCCCTCTTAAAAAAATATTGATTCATGAAAAATAGCTACTTCAAAACATGGAAAATAAAACTGACAATCATGTTGCACGAAAATACCCATACCAGCCCTCTTCTTAATTACAGCCTTTCATTAGTTAGAGCATATATGGTCACTTAAGGAACCTGTTTATACTGTTCACACCAGGATTTAGTTCTGCTAAACAGGCAAATTCAAGTTTTATTTTGCAGGGGATAGCACACGCAAAAGCCAAAACAACTAACATTTTATAATAAACCTATGTTGAAATATTTGAAATTAATAGTTCTACATGACATTTTACATTTGTTTCTTAATGGGCTGTAGGCCTTTCCCGGGGGTGAAAGGGTTAACATTACAACAACACTACAACTCTTATCAATCAAAGAAATTTCTTTTTAATCCCCAGGTAATTTCAGAGTCAACCTTAGAATCAGCATCATTTGCTGCAATCAAATTATGTGTTGGCAATGATGAAACAATTACGGAAATGTTATCATTGGGAATTGGAAAGTTCATCATCAATTGTTTGAAACAGAATTTGAATATCATAACAACAGGTCAGCTAGGATGGCTTTTGGTTTATCTTGCCTCAAAAGAAAAACACCTTCATCATTTGGTAGAGTTAGGAGTAGCTGATATCTCTTTGGAACACCTGAGAAAAATGTCAACTGCAATCACAAACGACAGCAAATACACAATCACACCATTTCTGAGATTATTTGGTATGTCGAAATGTTTGTCCTATAAATTTTTTTGTGATTAGAAAAGAACATTGAACAAATGTTATGTATTATTTTGCTTGGTTTTATTTGATGCATGGGATTCTTTAACTTTATTTCTTTCATTGGTTGATATGTTGAAATGCTCCTATGAATTTGTTTCTGATTAGAAAACAACAGTAAACAAATGTTGTATTATTTTGCATGGTTTTATTTGATGCATGAGATTTTTTAACTTTGTTTCTTTCATTATTTGTTATGCTCAAATGTTACTCATTTGTTCTATAGATCCAAGAACTTGATTCAATAGATTTATCAAGTAGAATTTTTATGAAAATAAAATTTGACACCAGACTTGCAAACATAAATTTTACTTTAGTGGATGTAGGCATTTAATTACAGTGTAATATTACTTAAATTAAGTTTTTTATGAAGATCATATTTTAAAAATCTCTTTCATCCCAATAAAAATGGTTCATATTTATAATTTCCATCATAGGCAATGTTGTGACCATCAAGACCAAGTGTGTGGTTGAATTATTACAGAACATAGAGTATATTATGAATATACTGATGGGATACATAACTTGCAATTGCCCACATGTTGTAAAGGAAACGCTCTGGGTACTTTCAAATTTAATTGCTTTGAAAACACAATACACCTTAGCAGTTACCAATGGGGGAGTTCTTCCAATACTGCAAAGATATCTGAATTACAGAACAACTATTCAAAGAGAGGTTGGTAAATTTAATTAATTTAAAAAAAATTAAGAATAAATTTTGGATGTAATTAGTTCTGGATAAATTAATTTTAAAATTGGCTTGGAACAATTTATTCAAATTCACCAGCAGGAACAATATCTTTAGTTATCAAAATAGCAACACAGACCACAGGAAAACCAGAAACTACCAAAAATACCATTTATAGAACCAGCATAGAAATGGTCAAAAACCATAGTTCCTGTTTGAAACAATTTTTGAAAACTTTTTCGTTTGTTGGATCCATTTGCCAGGGGAGGGGCTACTTTTCAGTTTCAGTTTCATATTTTAAATTCCACTACATACAATTTTTTGAAATAACTAAACAGACAAATAACTAAACT
>JAYJMH010003897.1:0-53312 GCA_036873815.1 Phacellophora camtschatica | reverse complement strand
AGGGAACCGGGGAAAAATTGTTGTTAACTGTTTATAAATACGACTTAATAACGTCAATGCAATGCTTGTTGGCATGGAGGGTGAGGGGGGGGGGGTAATAGTAGAAACGCTTCTTCTAGGCTGGCTGTTAAATTTCCAGTTGACTAATTATTGTATTCTTATTCTATTTCATTGTATTTCATTTTTGCTGCGTTTATATTCTATTGGATTCCTTCTTTTTTTAAACATTTATTTCACATAATTTAGCTGTAGAAAAGGCTTATTCTCCACTATACGTTGTAGATATTAATTTTTTGTTCCAAGTTGTTTTTAGGCTGGAGGAGGGGAAAACTGCTTCTTGTTATATTATTGCCTAATTAAAACTACAAATTAGTTTCTATTCTAATATAACCACAAAATCAAGGAATAAAAATGCTTAAATTTACCAAATTTACCTTTCGATCGTTTTAGTTATTGTCTTTTCTTCTCAACTTCAATCCATCCATGCACTCTATGGATCTAATCACTTCAGCACAATCCATTGAAGCTCTAATCGATAATTTACCAAGCATTTAGAAAAAATATTTTCCTTACAGTCTTTTCCGTCAATGTGTGTAACAGCTACCAACTATACCCGCATTACATGCACTTTACAAAATGACGTTTAGAGATTTTCAAACCTTTCACCCCAGGAATTGTCAGGTGGCCCATTGCTATACAACGCAAAATGTCATATTTCTGGATGTAAATGCGGACAGAACCTTATTTATTTCAGACATTTGAGCGTTAGTTTATTTTTTTGGTTTGCATGTTCTACCCCCTGGTAAATTAAACTTAGATAATATTTTTTTGTAAACTGAAAATAAATCCGGGCGTAGAATGGTTAAAAAAAAACTGAATTTGAAATCCCAGCATGCTCAAGATGAACTTTTGTAGAAACCTGTTTGAATTAGTTTATGCATCTCAACACGACTTTTATTTTGAAATTTATTTTCATTCACAGCAAGAGCGTTTTGTATTTTTTTACTTTTTAAATATTAATATGTTTTATCTTTATGAAAATAAGAAATGATTTTTCCAATCAAATATATAATATATGAAATTGTTTGAAATCCTTTATCGTCCCTTTTTTCATCGATTTATACGTTGTCAAAACAAGCTGTCGTCAAAACAATTGTTTTGGTCTTTTATTGGTAGGTCTTTATCTAATTAGTGCACTTTTTTATAAGAACAGCTTGTCTCGGTTTCAGCCTCGATTTGTTCTTATTTCTGGAGTGATTTTTACAAACCTTCTGCCCACACCCTTCTCAAAAATATCTTCAAAGTGTTTTTCGTGTTAAGTGCTCAACGCCTGCATACTTCTTTGTACTTAAAGTAAGTAATTTCTGAGATACCAAAACAATTTTACCCAAATCTCAGCTTGGTGTTTCTTGTAAAGTTTATCATCATTTAAAGCAAGCGTTTACTAATTCAGGAATTTCAGAGTGAACGGTTTCAAGTTGTGGAGTAAATAAATGAATATTGTACTGAAATGATATACGCTGTTAATGTGAACGAGAGATTTATACTATTTTGTATCACATTATCTTTCCAAATGTCTGTTAAGTTGAAAACATAAATGTATGATGATAATACGATGCGAGACCTGCGGGTCACTCTTCTCCGTACTTTCCAGTCCAGCATTAGGGTCCTCAGTTCTGCATTACTGCTGGCTCCCGCGTCACATCGCAATGTGCACGTTTTCTCCCGCGTCTCGTGGTGCCCTTCTTTGGCTCCCATAAGATTGGCTCACATAAGTTGGCTTGCTGCTAGCTCTGGATGCCTGACAATGTCTTACTGGTTTCATCCCATTTCCCCTTATTTTGTCTGTCACTCTGGGGAAGTCGGCGTATGAAGGGGTGGTTATTACAGGTGCTCATTAGAGGAAATACTGTAATTAGTTTTACGAAAGCACTTTATGGACTTTGATCGCTGTGGATGTGAGAAGGTTGCCAAAGTAGCAAGCAAAAATTGTGTTACTCTTCCTACTCGGAATGTTTTCTCTGTGCTATCTCTGCAAAGGAAGCTTGACGCATTATTGAAACGTGCTAAGAATTAAACAACAATTTTTGGCCTTCATTCAGAAATTTAGAATGTTTTTTCGTAAAGCTGTCTTTGCTCCTTAATTTCAGAACTATATGGATTTGACATTTTGATTGATGAAGACTTGAAACCTTGGCTTCTTGAAGTAAACCTGTCGCCATCATTAGCTTGGTAATTTTCCCATTATTATCATTTTCATATATTCAGATTTTGTAAAATGGCTTTTCGTATCATCAATTAAAGAAATATAGTTTGTATATTTTTTTTGGGAGATTGACAGTTTCGTGTACAGTAGAACATTTTTGAAAAAAATCGAACCCCGCTATCTCGAACTCTCAAGGGAAACGAAAATTTGTTCGAGACAGCATGGGTTTTAAAACACGATTAATGTTGCTCGAAAAACGTACCGATTGAATTGTAATGACTGTAGGCTCCGGAGCGCCGCGTAGGCGCACAAAAAGCATCGCAGCGAAGGCGCAGCTGTTCTCGCATGAAACAGGACACAGTAAAGAAACACAGTCACTACAATTCAATCGGTACGTTTTTTGAGCAACAATAATCGTGTTTTAAAACCCATGGAGACAGTGAGTATTTGAGATAACCGAAGCTAAAGCAACGCTGGAAGCTCTCAAGGGATAGACGAAACAGCTTCAGCAATTTCGCAATAGAGGGAATTAACCCGTATTAGTTTTAAAATTGAGACAAGAAATAATAGAAGCTAGGACACGGAGAAACTATTATGGGAAGCATCTGATATTTTTTTATTTCATTCAATATTAATTTAGAAATATTTTTCTAAATTTTCAATGGATTTGCTCAAATTTGTTATACGTATTTATTGCTGTTATGAATATACATATATATATATTAGTAAAATTTGAACTTTAAAAAGTGCAATTGTTTTTTCTAAATTTTAGCGAGTCACCATTAGATTTGAAAATCAAAGCCAACCTACTGACGGATCTATTCAATTTAACAGGTTTTATTTCTTACCACGTTTTATACCACGTTTTCAATTACATAGAATCTTATTATTGCTGTTTTTATATTATAGCTCTTCCTATTTTCAATATTATTATTATACCAGGTGACCCAAAAAAAACGGGGGACGTCTGTCAATTCATATTCTGCTTACCAAACGTGCAATTTAAAAATCGCAAGGTATTTTGAGTAGATATAAGATTAACTTAGATCTGAAAATTTATTTGACTGAAATCAGACATGCCGTTTTTCAGTCATTAAACGATTTGTTGGAAAAGGAAAACAATGAGATTTCGGAGATCATGGTCCGCATTTTATAATTTTTCAAAATAAAGAAGTTATCCTAATGTCACACAAGAGAATAATAATGAAAGCTAACCTCCGGACCATAAGCCCTGGGAATGTTAGTTTTGTTTTTTACAAACTCTTTTTCAAATAAATCAGTTATAACAAAATCTATGAAGTGATTGATTTACATAAAAGTTTTACCTAAATTAATTTAGCCTTTAATCGTTCCAGTAAGCCTGGAAATCTAAAAATCGGGTAATTTCCCTCAGATTTACGGACCAGCAATGCAAACTTCCCCCTTTTTTAGATCACTGGTAATATCTTAAATTATAAAGTTGTAGTTAGTGTTTTTTTTTGTAACCATACAGTTCGTTCGGGCTAGGTAAATTCTGCTTTTTTTTTCTCTGTCCTATCGGTCGTATCACTTATGATACGTATATTAATGCTATGGTTTTAGCAAAACTGAGAATGGTTTGCCTTGTTTGGATGAGAAAATTCATTTAAATCTCAAACTTTAATTGACCTTGGTTGCTCTTTAGCAAGTTTAGAACTGTTTCAGTTCTAGCTCAGCTGGAAATTTTATTTTTGAAGATGTGTGGATTTAAAATTTTGAAAAAATTGCTTTTTAGGTTTCATTGCAAAGGATCCCATGTCTGTAAAGTCAGGCAAAATCAAAGGTTCTTTTTCCAGTAAAGGAATGCCACAGGTAACACTTTTGCTCTTCCTCGTTTAAGTTTTAAAGAGAATCAAGGGATGTTAAAATGATGAAATGCCGCATCTATAAATAGGCAGCCAATCAAAATCAAAAGCTCCTTTGTCATTGGAAATTCAATGGAATTATTTGTTCAATTTCTGTGCAATTTGAATAGAATTTGAAGTTATTTTTAGATTAACTGAATTTATGTCCTTCCATTCTCTTTGTTCTTGTTAATTCATAAAGATGCATTTTGCCCAGTCAAGATTAGTTTTTCTATTGGGACATAGTCTTGTTTTGAAAATGATTTTTTATCTTATTAACACTATTTACATATTTAATTATTGAATTGAATTATTACATTATCAACATGTTATCAATTGAAAGAATTAAAATAATTAATATGAAACATCTCCTGAACAATTACACAGTAATAACTGATCATTGCAGAGATATCGTTCGTCTACATCAAGCCATACAGATTTGAGATCTGTTGCTTCTTCCGGTGACATCAGAAAGCAGACAAACGAATCTCTGTCAAACGATGAACTGCGCATGATCAGAGAAGCCAAGGACGAGTACAGGCGAAGAGGAAAATTTGTGAGAATATATCCAACACCGGAATCGTGGGAGAATTATTCGTGAGTGTTTTATTTTTCAAGGATAGCGTTATACTGTACGTTACAGAAAGAAACTGCATTATAAGAAATTGCAGGCTGAAAAATTTACTCAAAGTAAGAAATTAAATTTGGCGTTAATTAAACTGCATTTTGGCCATGAGATGTATCAGTAAAAACTTGCATAAAAGTGCCTATATTTTTGGATACCAGCCAAGTTTTTATTTTGCACTCTTAAAATACATGGCTGGGGAGTAGAGGACGGGTGAGTTGTCTTCGTAACTATAAAAAAGTAAGTAGCTAATATTTACAATTTCTTCCATCAACTTTTATTCTCTTGGAGTTAATTTTGTAAAGAAGTGGTGCAAAAATTTCAGCCTAAAAGTTGTTACGTTTGTTGATTATTTTATGCGAGTTTCGACTCCAGGGGTAAATATTCTTCTGTTTAAGTACAGTTTGGTAGCAGAAATAATTTTCAACTTTTTCGTAATGTAGGAAGAATTTTCAAGAAATCAACTTGTTTTGTTTTGTTTTTTGTTTTAATAATTTGTTTTGGGTGCAGGAAGAATGTTTTGTTTTTTGTTAAGGCTAATTTAAAAAGGCAATTTCTTATCTGCAAGCTCTTACTGAATTGGAGGTACTGTAGTACACTCTAGCATCCTTTAATTGTTTTATTACTTGCAATTGAACAATAGAACGGTGCATCGCTGATTTTGTGATTTGTGACTGTAAGTTTCACAATTTACATGGTCTAAATGTACTTAAACCTTAAAGGTTCCTATTTCCGGTTTCATATGGAGCAGGCTCTTTATTCTTCCTTACTTCTTTATTCAGTTAACTTTTCAACGTTTGTAACCACCCTCAAGATTGACGAAATGCAGTAAAATACCCCGGCACAACTCTCCGTGTTCCAACATTCACACTAATTTTAAAATAAGACCCCCTTCTCTAATAAGCCTCCTCTATTTTTAGCTCCCCTCAAGGATCTCGAAAATTAAAGAAGATTTATGTGTTCTGTTTAAAATAAATGGGATAAATACTATCTTTTAAATCTCTTTTAGTTCTCTCCAAGAGCATAGTTCCAAGAAGAACAAGACTCTTCATGCTGGACTCTTCCCTGAATTGTGAGTACAACAGTGTGTAATTAATTAAGTATGCTGATTAGCATTGTATTTGTGTGCATAAATTATAAACTCGCATGTTTGTTCCATTTGGGGGTTCTGATGATGAAGTAAAGTTATTTTCAAAATGTTATCATGGGGAAATATCAATATGGAATTGTCGATTATCGTTTAATTTCTTATTTATTTATGGACCGTCTTTATGATTAACTTCAAGTCGTCTAATAACGTGGAATTGTCAATATTGATTAAAATATCTGAGAAGTATGCTCCTTTTGGGTTGTTGTCTTTATTATACTGGATGACCTTGTCTCAATTTGCAGTGCTGTAGCTCGAAATCCGTGAGGCCAGAAATCTCAAATTTTCCTCAAAACGCCGTTAAAAAGCTAATTTAGAGTTTAAAACACCATCCAAAACTTTAAATTAAAATTGCTCTAATCCACGAGCTGTCAAATAAATTTGCAGAAACATCTTTTATCTCCAGTCCATGTTTTGACATTAAAGCAACCTCTTCCTTTAATTGCGACTTTATATTGTAGAGAAGTATAAAATTTGAAAATATTCACTCATCAAATTGGCAAGTCGGTATTGGAGCAACCATATTGTTCGAATGTCAAAAATGAGGACTGGAAATAAGCGGCGTTTTTTTTTCAGATTGACTTGAAAGCTGAAGGCAATCTGAAATCTAATTTTAATCTTGGATGACATCCATCCGACGTCATTTTGAGCAGAATTTGCTGTTAGTAGCCTCATGGATTTCGAGCTACAGCCCTGCAAACTGAGAAATTTGTTCTTGGGGTCACCTGGTACAATATTAAATTCAGGAACCAAGTTGTTTATTTGTGTTTTTAAGATGTCAGTTTTTATATTCAATTATTTTACCAGGTGGTCAGGAGATAAAAGGCCAGTGTCAGCAAAATACATGGCAAGAGCAAGGTTAGAGGAGAATATATTTTGATGTTGTACGATATGCTTTTTTAGCATCTGTGAGGTATTATTTTGTCATCGTAATAGTTGTCAAATGCTTCTAATATTTCATCCAACAGTTTGTTAAAATTTTATCGAAAGCTTTGTCACAGAGACTTTTAAAACAATTGAAAAGCAGGAACATTTTAGGTGGAATGTTGGTTTCTGGTGCCGATAAAACTTTATCCAACATCATCTAACAAATGTTTGGTAACCAAACAAGGTGGTCAGACACGTCCAACATTTTCTCAAACGTTAATTGTTTAAATAATAAATGAAATGTTGTATGTATGTGACCGGGGCTTTAAACAATTTTAACTGGTGGTAGTGAAACCTCCATATAACGGACACATATGGGACCATTTATACTGTCCGATATAGAGAGATGTCCGTTGCCTGGAGGTATCATTCCTTTACAAAGATACGATCCAGTAAAATTTTGGGACAACCTTATTTGCCGGTTGTTTTAAGGTGTCCGTTATTGGGAGGTGTCCGTTAACGAAGGTTTCACTGCTACTTAAAGTTCTGCTATATTGCGTAAGCCTGATGCTGAACAAACCTTTTTCCCACAGGAGTTTCAGTTCAAGTGGAACAAAAATACAGAAGGAATTATCGGTGAGTTTTTGGAGTTTAGTTTTTGTGCTAGACTGCGCGTATTTGTAAATACAAAAAAAATTTATGTCAACTGTATTTTGAATTAAATAAACCTATTTGAAATTACTAAAAACCTATTTGATTTACTTTTTCAAAATTTAATTTATAGGATGACGTCACAGCACATGGTATGGTGTTTCAGAACAGGTATCAATGTTACGAAAGAAAGCTGGATTCCTGGGTATGATAAATTTCTTGAAATAAATTTTATGTTTTTTTGTGTCAATACTTCTTCACCGAGGATGTAGTTTTTGCTTTTCGTTATTTTTTTCTGTTTTCTATATTTCACGAATTTTATTTCACATTTTTATTGTCCTACCAACAGAACCAATGTTTAGGCAATGAAGATCAAGATTTTTGTGAAGGTACGTTCCGTCTGTTTCGGCTTTTGGTTTTTTCATCATGTTCATGTTCATGTTCATGTTCATTGCATTGCATTGCATTGCATTGCATTGCATTGCATCGTATTGTTATTTACTTCCATTGTAATCTTATTGTATTTTGTTGCATTTTATTGCTATGTATTTTTATTGTTTTGTTTTCAATTGTATTTTAGTGTATTCCTATTCTATTGCTCTCGTAACGTAGATAAATACAACAATGCAAGTTTTCTGAGACCTTTTACACTGTAAATGTGTTTACTATTTCATTTTTGCAGAAGAAAAACCTTTGCCTGACTCTTTTGGAATGGTGTCGTACGAAGACGGTTTACTTGGAACGCATCAAAGGAAGTCAGATTTTGACTTGACAACCATCATTAGCAATGGAGACTGTTTGAGGTATATTTATAACCAGGCATGACCATACAATTTTTATCAGGCGAGCACTGAAGTTATCCCCTTGTTACTGTTCAGAGGAGCTATTATAAAAAGTATAAATTATAAAAAGCAAACTTTGAGAAGAAAAATTAAATTTTCTTGGAGAACAATCAACAGCTCTCTTTCAGCATTTAAGGGGATCCTGGAGAGGAACGAGAGCCATAGCTCTTCTCAAACAACCAGGCATGTTTATAACGTATTTACCTTCTGTAGTATTAAATTTTCCATTTCATATTAGCTGTATTATTGAATATTGAACGAAGTTCACACCAAATTAAATGTTCTGTTGAAGTTCGCATTGTTTTTCCCTGAAAACACACTTGTTTATGTTATATTTCATTGTGCAAAAACTTCTTTGACGTGCGTTGGTGAATAAAATACACTTGAGGTCCTTCTTTTTGGCCCTTAAGAGTTATTTAATTATATTTTGTGTTTATTCCAAATTGTTAAATGTTGGATGACCCGTGGATTTTTAAATTATTATTTTTTAATACCGTCTCAACTTTCAAGAATCTTTGAATTTTCACTCTAACCTAAACCAGCCACTTAGTTATATATTCTAAAATTAATTTGTTCTACTTTAAATTGTTTTGACAATAGCATGTTTATAATGTTTAATGTATGGATCAGAAACATGGACGTTATTATCAACAGAAATGAAGCGCTTAGATGGATTCTACACACGTTATACGTCGTTCTCACAACATATTATGGAAAAACACCCAATCCTTTAAAAATATATGGTACTCTCTCTCTCTCTCTCTCTCTCTCTCGCCCCTATCCTTACGCCTCTCTTAACACCGTGCTCAATTTGATGGTCACTCATTAAGTACTGAAGGTGAAATCTCGGCTAAAGTCGCAACATGATGACAATGATGATAAAAAAACAACAACAACAAACATAATTTTGTTTTTTATTTCAGTAAATTACAAGCCCGGGAAGCATTTGCTACGTATCTTGAGCGAGTTCAAAAAAGACTTTTACGGGAGATCAGGTATAAACTTAATTATAGCGAGAATAAGCTATTTTTTTATGCGAGAGTTCATTCAGCTTGGTTCCAGGAGGGGGGAGGTTTTTGTTACACTAAAACCCGCATAAAATAATCTAAAAATGTGAGAACCACTAAGCTGAAATTTCGCATTATATTTGGACAAAATAAACATGAAAAAAATAAAAGTTGATGTTTGTAGTTATTCAGTGTTTGTAGTTATTCAGTCAATTCACCCTTCTTCTAATCCTCAGATATGTTTTTAAGGGTGAAAAATACGAACTTTGCTTGGCTGCTACCCAAAAATACGTGGATTTTTTATGCAGGTTTTTGCTGTATACGATTGACAGATGTCCTTCCCTATGTTTTTACTTAATTTGTAACCATTTTGTTTTTATTAGTGCTAGTAACCAGCGCCGCAATAAATTGACAGCAAGCGAAGAAACTCAACAAGAGGAGCAAATGGTTGGTTTAGTTTTAGTCTTATTTTTAGCTTTTTAGTTTAACATATCAAATTGTTTTGATTTTGAAAATCCAAGGTTGAAATTTTTAGTTGACAACGAGACTTGTATTCCAAATGCACATTAAAAACATAAGTAAACAGGCTGACCTCTTGGTCGTGATTATGGCTCCTTTTTCATTATCTGCTACCCATGGTGGGCAGGGAGGGGCGCCACTCCTTGCCCTGGTTTGATAACCTCTTACACATGTTTATGCTGTGACAATGGGATAGTTGTCTGAACACAGGTGTAATTCTTATTTTTTTATTGAACACACCCACACTCTAAGCTTTTTAGTTAAAATTTTTGAAACTTTTTTGCTTGTGATTGAGTAAATTTTTGAGATTTTGAGATAACAGTTGAACGTGCTTCAGAATGTCACGAGTCGTAGTCTGAGTGGGTGTAAAGGGAAACCGTTTGCAATAACTAGGACTCATGTTTATAAAAGTCATTAAATTATTAATAGGTGGTGTTTACAACATATACATTGCAATAAGTTTGTAGCTGACTGGTCTTATTCTTTTTTATTAGAATCTGATACTTCGTTTTCTCAAAAGAGCAGCAGTTAACTTTAAACATCCGATGGTGATTGTAGCTCCCGGCAAGAGGCTTCCCATTCCGGAGAAGTGAGTGCCTTATAATTTTTCTGTGTGCCCGCTGACAATAAATGCTTTACGGTGCTAATGCATATACAACATGTAGACGATGAAAGTAAGATTAAAAGTTATGGCCTAAAAACTCAAGAGATTAGAGATTAGATACTTTATGGGAAGAAACTTTCGCGGGAAGAAAGCTCGAAGCGAATATACTTTCGCGAATTTGATTCTTTATCAGATTTTATATTTGGTGTCTCCAAATCTTCCATACATGTTTAGTTACAGCAAAGTTTGAAGCATTTTTATGTAAATAAAATTGTTTTTGAGCATTATTTAAATTCATCACGAAAAACAATGTCAGAAAATGGTTCAACAGTCGGGCATTTGCCAAAAGAAATTTCTAGAGTTTCAAAATTCTTGTTTGATCGAGGGGCAACTATGTATGCGCAGCTCTCGTCAGTTAATTATCGTCGATCTCCTGTGATGCAAGGAGGGCTTGAAATAGATTGCGTTGTTTATGTGAAAATGGCAGCAACAATAAAAAATCAAGCCATCATTGATAGGTATTTGGAACTGGTTGCTACATTTTATGCAGAACCAAAAAATGAGGTGGTCGTTGGCACTTCTCGTTGGCATTTCTTTCATATTATTGCATTATTTTACTAAGTTGGGCTTGAAATGAGTATTGAAGGAAAAACTAAACTTGACTTTTTTATTTAATTCTTTGCCATCCCGTCGACATTTAAATTATTTGAAAAACATAGATTTAGTGTCAGTAACTTGAAAATTTCTAGATTATGTTATCGAGTTGATTTGATTTGTAATCAAGCGTTGTTTTGTTACAGACAAAAACTGCTTGCAAGACAGCTGAGAGATTTCGTTCTCAGTTATCGTAAGGTACGTATTTGCTAAAGGATAGCAATCAGTAATTTGTAATGTTTGCTGCTAATTTCAAGCGTAACGACAACGTGAACTTTTTCATCATCACTTTTTATGAACTCACTGTATTGTATCTGCAAATGCTATCTAGAAAGCAGGCATATTGACAACAGAAAGAAATCTTGATTACATTGACTTTTCTTTGCAAATGATAAATGTTTTGTTATCAACATAGTTTTTGATTTCTAATGGTAACAATCAGCGTGAAAAACAAAAGAATTGTTTGATAACGTGTCTTCGGCTCTGTTATTCCTTTGGCTCTAAATTTTGATTTGTGGCACCAAAACTGGACAAAGAGGATGTTTTTAAGAATATTTTTAAGGTTGGTTCATATAAAATCTAAAACATGTTTGCAGAATTTTGTAAAATTTGTGAAAGTTTACGAAATCTGGAAAATTTTGTGAAGTTAAAGTTTCTTTCTTAAATTTTTTTTGAATTTTAATGATTACTTGGATTTGAGGAAAAGGTATTTATTTTATGTAGGATCTTTCTTGGTGAATATAGGGAATTATCCTTAACATTGTGTTACTACAAAGACATTTGTAAAAGGTATATAGACATTTACTAAAATTTGTCTTTTGAGTAAATTGATAAAAATTCTGTTTTAGGAAACCATCGGCCTGACAGATAATGTGGAAGAAAAGCACGGAACCAACCAAGAGTCAGATGGAATTAAACAATCAATTGGAGAGGATGTTTTTAATATGTTCATATCAATTGCAAGGTAAGGAATTGTTAACCGTTTTAGGCATTCAAATTCATTTATCTATATACAATAAAATGACTTCTGCAAGATAATTTGTATTTAAGATTTAAACGGCACATAAACTGCAGGTTTAATTAATGTTTAACGGAATTAAGGTATATTTACTTTGTTGCCGTTTTATCTTTTAAAAGCTGTTTTTTGCAATTAGCAACGATTTTAACGTGTTTGGTGCGAAAGTTTTTTCAACACCACTTCACTGATTATAGCTAAAGGACATGATTTTCTTTCAAATCACTTCCATTTCAATTTATTTTCTAATTATGATAATGTTAGTATGTTGCAGAATCTGTGATAATTGTATTATGTTATTGATCCTTTGTGATAACTGTAGTATGTGAAAGACAGAATCTGTAACAGCTTTAGTATGCTACAGAATCTGTGAGATTTATAGTATGCTACAGAATCTGTGGGATTTATAATATGTTACAGAATCTGTGACAATATTTCCATAAATAAGATAGACAAACAACGCAACGGAAGAAATAAATTATAAGGTTTTGTTTTCATTTATTTGAAAACCAACACTGAATTAGTTCCTGTCTTATATTTACCCTGGTAATTACTGAATGTAATTTTTTTAACTGCAGTGAAAATGAGCTTGAAGAGCTGCTGAGTACTTTCACAAAAAGTTATAAAGCTGCTGGTATCTTTCTTGGGCAAAAACAGGAAGAAAGGAAATGCCATCCCAAGTTAGTAATTTAGTAATTTGGGATTTCTGTCATGTTTGTTTTATTAGTTGATGTTTTGAGAATGGAGAATTGATAATGAGAATTGGGAATTCAGAATCTACTCAAGTCCAAATTCGTTAGAAACAAATTCACTCCACCAGTATTTTTATGCTTCATTCTATTTTTTAAATTTAATTTTGTACTCATTTACTTATACATATTACTCGTTCAGAGATAGTAACTGATTGACAATTCAGCACTGTTAAGATGTCAATCACAAAGGAAATGCATCAGTTAAAAATCGAACAAATTCAGCAAATGCATCTATAAACCTGAGAATACAAAACTCATTATGATTGCTAGCAATAGATAACCTGATAACTAACGAACAATTTCAGACATCATTGAACGTAAACGCAGATGTAGCAGTGGAAATATCGGAATTGTTAGATTTTTTTAAATATCAAATTTCGTTGATTTTGAAGGAGGTAGTAACTAGACCGATAATTTTAGGGCTTTGTTTACCTGATTATACAAAAATTTAAAAAGGTGCAGTTCTGAAAAGATTCAAGTCCTAAGAACTCTTCAATTACCAACTGCTCTGCGACTATCAATAATATTTCCGCATTTTCCCTCAATGAGGTCTCAAATTGTTGCTTAGTATATCATGTAAGGTTTTTGGGATACCCGGTATATTACATAAGCAACTTTGTATTGGTATCCAGGAAAACAAAATCTCACTGGACAAACGATATGCTGTTTAGGTTATTGTCTTGCAAATACTATAAGTTTAGTTTTCTTGACCATTACATATTGTTGTGGGCAAGGGCATTATCCTCAGGAGTGTTTCTGGCATTGCAAATTTTAAAATGAAAGAATTTAAATGCGAGTTTTTTATAGCCCTAATTCAAAGAAAATCTGTGAAAAATCAGCACCGCATACGACATGGCGAGAGTTGCTTCAAAAAAGAGATGCTTCCACGGAAGACCAACGAGATTCATCAGGACGATTGTATGCAAATAGTTTGTCAACAAATTCAAGTCTCAGGCCCGTTTCTGCAAATCAAATTGTTAATGGAGGTATGTCGATGCTTTGTTTCCTTGAGCAGTCATGATTTTTCGCTTTTTTATATATTTTTATTTTCACTTCTTCCTACAAACTTTCATAAAGAGACAGTCCTGTATAAGATTGGAGAATAATTGTCATTGCTGCAATTTGAAATGTTGCAAAAAAACGTTCTGTTTAGTGTAGCTGACACTTCAATGCAACTGATTGAATGTTGAGTTTTTTCCGTTTATTTGGATTTTCTTTTCTCTAGTTGCAATATGAAGCATGTTTATTTTGTTTGGTATGTTTAAGTAAAATTTGCTTAATATTTCACATAAAATTCATTACAAATTATTACAAATTACGCAATATAAAATTGTTATGGAATTTTTTTTTTTTTGAAAAACTTCATAAAAATTATATCTTTTTTCATTGGATCAATATGAAATAAAACAAAGTTGACTTTAATTTTTTAACAGCACTTTACCATACAATATTAAGTAGTAACTCCATAAAATGGTTTAAAAAAAGACCAACGAATTAATTTATAAACTAAACAGATCCGCAAGCATCTAAACAGATCTGTCGTGCAGCACCATCATCGTGGCCTTTGCTACATTATAATGTTACCATACTTTTTTTCTCTTATTCTAGATAATAGAAGGTTACATTTACAAGCAAGTCGACCAGCGTCCGCTACTGTAACTAGCAGTCAAAGCGCTTATGCATTTCAAAAAATAAAGACAATAGGTAGAGTGAAGTTTTCTTAACCCCCTTGGGGCCTTCTTCATTATTTAGACAAAAAGGTAGAATTTTTTTATGGCGTAGATACAATTTTATTCGACGAAACTCCTCAAAGTTTCACAGTGTTTTCTATCATTGTTATTGAGTTGTGAGAAGGTCTTGCGAACCAATAGACAACCTGAATGAAAATTTATTAAATCTTAAAAACATATTTTTTAGTAACTCTTTGAGTCCACCCTATAATGCTATATCACAGAGACATAATATTTGTGCTGGTTATATATTACTAAATCGAGGCTCACAAAAAACTTGTTGTCGCTTGATATACCAGGTGACCCAGAAAACGGGGGATGTTTGCCTGCTTATACATTGGCTAAAGATTGAGCAATTTGAATATTTTAAGATCTTGTGGATAGATATAAGGTCAACTTAGATAAGAAATTTTTTTGAATAAAATCGGTCATGCCATTTTTAAGTCAGAAGTGATTTTATTGGAAATGAAGCACAAAAGAACTGTGGAGAAACTGGTCCGTTTTTTATTCCTTTATTATCGAGATGAAAGTAAATATTTCTTAATGTTACTACCTATTTAGGTAAATAGAACCACAAAGGGTTTGTAACTGTTTGATTAGTCTATTTTATAGACTTTTGAATACTAAATTTATTTAAAAAAGTAAATTCATTTAAAAATAAACGTAAATCGTAACATTTATTTCCGTTTCATGTTGCAGACAGAAATTTTAAAAAAGAACACCCACCAAAAAGCAGGCCTTGGTCACAAGTTCCGAAAGAACAAACAATGAATAACCACACAACAAACAGGAAAACTACCAAGCACCTACGTCATTCCAGTGCTCCTTTGCAAAGCTCTTTAACTGCATCGAAGAAGATCAATACAGCAGAAGACTTTGGAATTGAACAGCGAAAAATCGCCAAAGAAGATGCAGAAAAGACTTTTCAAAGTTTTGTCAATTATGAAACGTCGTTCTTCAAAGACTCTAATAATGATTTTAGAAGCATCAACGAAATTTCTAAGAGTCAAGGAACACAAACGAATGACTCAAGAGACGTTGCAGACCACACAGATAAATTTTTCAGGTCTCGAGAGACGAAACGAATCGACGCAAACGTAAAACGTGCACAAAGAGCTTATTATCAAGCGTATTTACACGAACTTCAAACTGACGGGAAAAGAGTTCCTCACCCTCCTTCGCAGCCGCCAGATATTAAGAAGCCTGTTTCTACAAACAGAATGAAACGGTAGGAAATTATAGATCATTACTGCAACTTTCTTTTTCACGAAACCAGTATGGTCACCATATCTTAATGGTCACTTTGAGCCAAGTTAGCATAGGCAACGTGTACGCGAGCACAGTTTTAAGGGACCATTCATTAACTGTTGAGGTGACTGGGTTAGAGGGCAGTGTACTGGGGATTTTATATTTTTGTTTTAATGCAAAAGGTATTTCTGATTTGTGGAACTGTAAGGTTGCTGCTGTGCGTGTAGTGTCATATTTCTACTTTTTAACTGCTTTGGAGAATAAATTGCCTTGGATACTGAACATTTTTTACCCATGGAGTTAATCATAAATATTTCATAAATAGTAGTAGTTGTAGTAGTTGTAGTAGTTGTAGTAGTTGTAGTAGTGGTAGTAGTTGTAGTAGTTGTATTGGTGGTAGTAGTAGTGGTAGTAGTTGTAATAGTTGTAGTAGTTGTAGTGGTGGTAGTAGTTGTAGTAGTGGTAGTAGTTGTAGTATTGGTAGTAATTGCAGTAGTGGTAGTAGTTGTAATAGTTGTAGTTATCGTAGTAGTTGTAGTAGGATGATCCACGTCTATTTTCTTTCTGGGTTTCCTCAAAGATAACAGCGGCGGATCATCTTGCCACTGGAGTGATCCTCCTTATTTATAAACAAGTTCTTAAGTTAATGAATTATTGTTTATCTATTTTCTTTTCCTATCGATAGCTCCCTTTTATCTTAAATACTAATGAGGCGATTGTACCTCCGAAAGGATGACACAGTTAAGATTCAATAGTTTGATACATTTTTCTGTTTTCTTTCTCAGAATGATGGCCAAAGCAAAGGATAAAGAATGAATTTAACACATGGCAGATGCTTCTTCTAATACTCACAAAGGAGAACGAAGCAAATAGGGGTTGTCATACAATCTTCATATCTCTAAATGAAGGGTACGATCTTAGCCTGGGGAGAAAACTCTCCAGTTCTCCAGCAAAGCCTATCCAATATAGCCTTAACTGCCGTTAGGTTGCCTTCATGAACCATCGGACATTTGCCATCTTCCATGCTCCGAGTAGCCCAGGCAGTTTTTTTTAACGAAAACGTTCTCTACGATGTGCCGACAGAGAGTTTGAAATGACGTAAATTTACTGCTTCTGCTGGAAGATAGTAAGAGTTAAACTTTCCCCTTCACGGCAAACTCCAGGCACCGATCTTATGAGCATGGAATATGGAAGATAGAATATTTTCCTATTTGGGTGCTGGATGACAAATAAAAGTTGCCAAGCCACCCATGAAAACATCTACAAGACACGTTCTCTGTTGCTTCTCAAGGATTGATAATAATTGTTTTGAACAGTTCTTTCCACATGTTTAATAAGTAATGCATTGGTCAATAGACGACTCTTGAAGATATTTGCGCGACAGTTTTCATCAAGATGTATTTATTTTGACTATCGATTTAATGATAGAATCCAATTTATTTGCTTAAAAGCCATTCATCGATGTTTCTTTTTGCTCAAAAATATTTCGTGTCTTCTTCAGTCTACTGGGTGTCCCAGGAAAAAGCTACGTTTGCAAAGCTATTGTGAAGCAGTTTTACTATTAATATTTATCTTTTTTCTGATTGCATTTAATAAATTATACTTTAACTTAAAGTTTGATGCCTTCGTTGGCAAAATCAACTGAATAACCGCTGAGTTATTTCCAATAATGACTAAAGTTTAAGGCTTCTTCAAAGGTTGGCCTATTCATTGTATTGCTGAAAATTGGTGTTTTATGACAAAGGAGCTTTGAAATTAACATTTGAACATTACCGATGAATGAATGGAACCACATGGTGATATTTTAAGATGGAATTGCTGGTTGCAGGTAATGACACTAAGAAAACAAGAGAAACAGCTCACTCTGTGGCTCAGTCAAGGAGGATAACTTACGATAACTTATGACATGACTCCAAAGCAGTTATGTTGAATATTTTGATTACTGAGTAAATCAAATTTCCTTTGCGATGGTTGATTCAGAATTTGACATACTGATGTAAAAACCTAGATCAATTCAGCTGAAAGTTGACAAACTACATCAAAATACATTCATCTGGTCGCATGATTTTGACGTTTAAATCAAAACTTCTGATTTTGCAGAAACACAAAATTTGCACTTTCATTTGCCCTTTAATTTCCATTTCTTTATAAAATATTTTAGGAGGGTGGCCCTTCAGCGGAGCTGATTTTCAAGCCCCCCCCTCATTTAAAAATATTACAAAAATAAGATATTAATAATAAAATTAACCTAATTACAATATATGTCAACTGGGAAGATTTGGTCAACAGTAGCTCGATTATTGAGTCAATTTTTCCGGACGAGGTATCAAGTTGAAAACTTCAAGTTGAAAACATTTTCTATAACACTCAAGTAAAAACAAAGTTATCAAAACTTAAGCGTATCCACAACAGCTTTGGAAACGTGTAGCCTTTTTAGGACACCCGGTAGTTGCGACGAAAAGGTGACGTCTTTCAAAACTCACCCAACTTCCTTGCAGAGTTAGCAAGGGGTATTTTGTGAAAGAAAAAATTGCGGTTTCAAACGCGAAAATGCGATTTGAAAGGATATATTTTACACCTCTGATTCCACACTCAATCAAGACAAACAAAGACATCAGGAGTTTCGTCTTCAAGCCCGACAGCAGAGCAACGCACAGCAGTGAAATGCCGGATAAACAAAGACTTATGCGCTTGTTTTAAATGTAAATATAACCGCGCGGCAATTATGACTTATTATCATGATGAACTGATGCCTAGTCCTTTGCGTAAGCTTTCTTTCTTCTTTGAAGAATGCCTCGGGGAACAACGCTGTTCACGTAATATAATCAAATAAACATTGTTATCTTTTAAGGATTATGTGTAATTTCAATTGGTTTAAATATCTCTACATTGTATTTGAAATTTTGTAAACTTTGTGATTTGAAATATGAAATTTATTTCCCCATCCCACAGCGGCTTCTTCTTTGTCTTTGTTTCTGAAAAAGTGAGGAGGCAATTCCCAAAAGTTTAAAGCGCACGGTCGTAAATGTAAAGTTACAAGTGCATGCCTCCTGAATTTTACCTCAGAGAGAACGTCGTTTGCGAAGTTATTCGAAAGCAGCAGACAGCCCAAGAAGCGAAATATTTCAGCGTTGTTGAGGTTTTTGTGTTTACAAGTTCCCAATTTACTGGAGTATAAAGATGGATATGTTTTAAAGTAACAGGTACGATAAATGTTTATGTCAAGTTAAAATTTCATAACTGAATTGCATGACAACAACCGTTACTGAAGTTTTTCCTTCAAATTTTCTCCGCGTACTTTTCACGGTGTGATCGTTGCACACGTAAACATAGGCCCATACTCTATGACTTCCAAGTTTGTCTTTAAAGCAGAATGCTTAAATTGAAGACGGAATTTCCGTCAAAATGGTTAAAAATATTTTGACTTTCTTTGTAAGCATTTTCGTGCCGCAAGAACAATTTGCAACAGGTGAATGGCAAGAACAATTTGCTATTCCAAATTTGCTAAAACACTAATTTATAAGACAAGACAACAACAACAACAACAACAGACGCTTGTGAATTTTACTTCAATCAAATTGCATGTTATTATTACACATTTCCAAACAATACCATTTTGATATACTATATTTTTATACGTTAGGATATAAATATAAAACTATAGATGGTTGTTACCAATCTGGAATTATTGAAATATATATTTTTTGAATAGTTTGCAATAACGTTATTAAACATGTCGTACTTTATATATAGTTTGATCGTGACGGAATATACAGTATATCGGTATGTGCTGTTCGCTTTTTTTAGTTGGAGGGACAAAGGGTTTCTACATGAGTCAACATGGTTAACCGACGGGCTAACTACACGAGTCTACTGTTTCCGCTTTGTTTATTGAATTGAACACAGAGAAGGCGGGCGAACAAGGATTCATGTGATAAATCCAGTTCACCCATATATTGTTCGCTATATTTTGAAAATCTAAATAACCTGTGGTCAAACCAGAAGTCTAAAGAGAAACTACTCTCTTTGCAAAGGTTCCTTCCAAAATTGAATCTCTCTAGGGACTGACTGTCCATTTCATCTACCAAGCCAAATCCTTGCTGACGTTAAATTTCTTCTGGCATTTTACATTTTAGTTTCGTTATTGTCAGAAGAACCATATTCCCATATCGAAAGTAAAGGACCATATTCCCATGGCAGAAAGACCAAATTCCCATGTCAGAAGGACCAAAACCCCATGTCAGAAGGACCAAATCCCCATGTCGGAAAGACCAAATCCCCATATCGGAAAGACCAAATCACTCGTGATGATCTTGACAATCATTGTAATGTAATAATCAAATATCAAGGGAAAGGTTTCACACGAAAATGAAGGATCAACATTTAAACTGGAAAAACAATCTGTAACATGACTTATCCTAGTTTACTTACATTAATGTTTTTCAACTAAGCCTCCCCTCTCAAATAAGCCCCTCTTTGAGGGGGCGAACTTGTTAATAAGAACCCCTCTCGAATAAGCCCTTACGCAATATCCTGCCAGATTCAGCCAAAAAAGACAACCCACTGATTAATTGGCAATTGACAAATTCTTCAGAATATTTTGTGCATGATGATACTTTTGTCTAGGCAAGCTGGCTTTTGAATAAGCCCATATCTCGCATAAGCCCCCCTCTTGAAGGTTGAATTTTGAAAGAGTCCTCTGAGGCTTATTATCACGGTATAATCGAATTATTACGGTATATTGTTCGAGCCCCGAAAGAGGCCATATGGCGAATTGATAAATAATCATATTTTCAAAAGGTATATGAAAAGGGCCTTTTGGAACAGTTCCTTTTTGGAACATTTCCTTTTTGGAACATTTTCTTTTTGGCAGAGCCGAGCCTACTAGGGACACCGATGTGGTTCTCCAGGGGTTCTTCAAATGGTAGTTTATCTCGTTTTGTCATGTTTTGCAATTTGTTTATGTAATCTAAACTGATGCGCTTACTAATAGCAAGTCTAATGAATAAATGAAAAGTTAAAAAAAATGATTCTCAGAAAATGATACCCATAAACTGCAAAAAATTTTATATTCTTGCTACCCAAACCCTGTGATTTCAACAGCAGTTCATTCATGGGAACAGTGTTAGAACATAGTCGAGATAATGACACAAGTCATCTTTAGACATGACAAATAACAGTTGTAGATTGTCTTATATTTTAATTAAGTTATTTTGAAATGTGTATTTGATGAACGAATAATATTTGTCATATATCTTGAGATGGTGTGTATCTGGAATGGTAAGAAAAAAGTTGGACAGAAAAGATTCACCTCGTTTTAGAAAAAATGCCAAGTCTGCAAACATTTATATTGTTCTCCATTGTTTAGTCCAGCCTCGTTTCAAGAAAACAATTTAGTTTACCAATCAAATCACTCTACTTTTAGCTTTTGAAATTTGATTGGTGCGACAAGAAGTTGTCACAGCCGTACAACTTTTTTCTTGAATGATTACCACTCACGCTCGTTGGCGTTTAGCAATTCGATTCAATACCAGCAATAAAGGGACTGGTGCATAGCCTGGTATCACTATCTCGACCATCATCTAAACACCGATCTCATTTCGTTGCACAGGCTGACAGGTGCAATTTGATACCCTATGACGTCATATCTTTATTTATATGTTTCTATCGGTTGAACTATAAATGTAATTTTACTATGACATAGCGAAAATGTTATTCAATGAACGTGTTAATCGATCAATTTATTGCTCAGCCAATCTACTGCTAAATCAATAAACGTGTCAATCAATCAATCAATTGTGAAATGGTTAATCATGCAAATGTATTACTTTATTACTGGCGCGACCAAAACTTGGGAAAGTGAATGATTCGTATTGTTTCTTGAGATAAATCATGCCGGAAAAATGTTCATGCAAAAAAATTCATGCAAAACATTCATGCAAAAAATTTACTTCAGATTATTACCAAAGACCACCACGAAAATATTTAGTTGCGTTTCATTTTATATTAGTTGCGTTTATATTATTATTTTATATTATTTTATATTTTTTCATATTATTTTATATTAGTTTAATTTTATATGGGCTTTTTTAATTAATTGCACACATTCCTTCTGGCCTATTTTTCAAAATTTACATTACATTCACAGACATTCACTCTTTCTTTCCCATTGAGAATTTGAAAAAATGAATATCTATGTGCTATATTTTGACAGTTAAATGTTTTTATTCCTTTAATTGTCTCATGAGACATGTTCGAGACATGAATGAGACATGTTCAGTTACCAAGAACGCCTAGCAAACCTGGCACCTATAATAGGCTAATCTTATTCCTGGGATCACCTCACGATCACAATGCAAGCTATGGTAAGATTAGATCCTAGATTAGATCCTGGAATAAGGCACATAACACTGAGACAAAATGGAATTGGTTCTTCAGCACATGGATTAATAGATCCTAATTTCGGAAAGCAGAGCGCATTATCGCTAGATAAAATCTTTAATCAAGACAATATTTATAGGATGTGGGTCTATTAAACATTTCCGGTAGGCCTTAGAAGTTTCATGAAATTTCATCAAAAAATGATCTTTACTGATAATAGTTATTTATAGGAATGAACCAATTAATTGGCCTTTAGCTCTACTACGTATCTATAAGAACGGGCTAAATAACGATCTACAAGAATGGGATGATTCTATAGAGAAAATTCGGTTAACACTATTATTGTATGTGGCTATTGTATCGATAAGTTGCTGCTCGAGATCCTGCGAAAATCCAGAAGTTCGTTAATTGAATTAAATTTCTATCCATGCAATGACAGGTTATGACAAAATGGAGCAAATATAAGGACTCACTCAAGTGACATCAATGATGCCAAAGATTGACGAATGCTAGAAATATGTTGTATTGTAAGTGTTAAGCAATTAAACGTCCCATAACGATAATCAAGTGTCCCATAACATCTAGTAAGACAACTGCAAGTGAGTTTCTGGGTGGATACTATATTCTAGTAGAGATTACTAGGGCACACCCCTATCTCTAGATATATGAAAAATAAAGATTGGACATTTCGTTCTTAAGGGGCCGGTTACATGGAGCAGGCTGGCCCTGGTAGCCAGGTTGGTACGGCTAACCGAGTTGAAATTCGTGATCAATTTAATGGAGAATTCCAGCCCAAAATTTGGCTCAAAATTTCAATTTTCAACAAACATTGTTTTCAGCCCGTTTTGCCTGGCTAGCAAGGTGGATAAAACGTGGGATCTAGGTTAATCTGGCTAACCCGTTTGCCCTGTAATTGAAATTTTGCTAATTAACTCCGGGGTCCCTGCTAAAAATGTTTGTCTTGGTTAGCCGGGCTAGCTCACTCGATGCAATCGAATAATATATAATAATAAATAAATGTCATATGTCTGGGGACAGCCCGCCTACGCTTTAAGTCTATATGATCTAGCGCCCATGGAGTTCCTGCCAATAGTAAACTTCCTTTCGGAAAGAGCCTGAAAATGTGCTTTAAGGGAATTGCACATGTTAAAATACTGCTTATTGTCAAAGCCACGATTATCCCGTTGACAATTTATTTATTTATTTAATGAATGGAGCTTGTCCTATGAATAATTGAGTTTATATTTTCTAACGTTGAATTTTACTGAAAACATTTTAAAATCAGAATAACAAAATATACACAATTTTGGTGTTATTTTAGTCCAGTATAAAAATGAGAACAAGATATAACGCGTTTTAAACTTCAAACGAATTTGGCTAACCTCTAAATCGTGCGATACAGAAAAGAGTCCGACTCGCCCCAAATATTCACTCTCCAAATAATAGCAATTGAAAAGATTTATTCTCCATGTATTCAACACTGGAGTTTACCATCTTGTAAACATGCCAAGATTTTGCTGTGGAAATTCAAGATTGGAATGACACTACTCTGCCACCAACATTTTGTCCTAAATCAAGTAAACACGACACTGTCTGCAGATGATAGGTCACTGCCACGCCGTATTACGCATTGAACACCGATACCATTTAGCATTTTTCCCCATGTGATATGCGTGGTATCTTCCTCAGGATAGAACTTGCACTGTAAACTAAAACTCAATGTCTTGTAGTTCTTGAATTTTAAAGACACAGGTATAACGGCCCTATATCTATTTGTTGTTGGGTCGATGCCATAGGTGGACCAAGTAAATTCATACATCGATTTGTTTTCTGTCTCTGGGTTGTTCACCAATTTAAAGTTGTGGTCGATTTCTGCAACTTTTAATGTGCTGGAAAATAAAACAATATTTTATTACTGAGGTACTGCAGATTAACAAGATCAGGCCAGTCGTGTGTTAATTCTACAAGCTATTTTGCAGAGAACGGGAAATATAATGGTCACACGATCACTGACCAGTCTCATTTCCACCAGTTTGTTGACAGATGTTTCGTTCCGTTGGTCAACAGAGACTCGCAATCGAACCTGAATTAACATTCCTGGATTACTCCCACGAGTGTAACCCAAATGTTATACAAGGAAACGTACCAGTTGCTTTGAATTAGGGACAGTGCAAAATTTTATTTACAACAGGGCCATTGGAAAGACGGGGCAACTATATTAGCAAAGAAACATACAATTGCTTTGAATTAGTATGGGACAAAACTTTTATACATCAAATTTGTCTTAAAACAAAACAGTGGTGCTATTAGGCCGCCATCATAGAACCAAAGATGCCGGAAGAGGAGGCCAAGGGGGGGGGCGTTTATCCTGTCTGCCCTTTTCCGGAGGGAGCAGTAAGAGGGGCAGAAGATGCTCCAAGAAACATTATTTGCATTATGGAAAGACAGCAGCTTTCCTTATTTAAGTTGAAATCTTAAAAATTATATTATAAAACTACTTTCTAAATAAGCATGTTAAATAGAAATGCACATTAAGATTGTGTCAAACTTCTTAAGATATTAAATCAGCATCTCATTTAATGACGTACGAAAAGTTGCCCCTCCTGGGGTTCCTGCTCCTCTTGGCCTTGAGCCCGTTTCGGTGTCAAACTTTTAGAGATATTGCAGTTTTGATTCTCGAATTGGATTCTTAACAACCAATTTTTACGTACATTATTGTGAAAATTGTAGTTATGCAAAATTTACTCTTGCCATCTGTGAAGGCTTTGACCCCGAGTATGATCTTACGACACAAATTTGTCGAGGCAAAGTTTTGCTGTGAAGGCTTTCACACACATCAGATCTTTGCATTGTTATAACTTTGAAAATAAAAATGAATTAGTTCTTAAACAACAGAGGCAAATTTTGTAACAATAGTGAAATTGACAGACCACTTTCAAAGGAATTATTAGTTGAAAACAATAAGAAATCATCTCAACTGGAAAATGTAAATAAGCGAAGCCGTGCAGATTTCAGGAGGAGATGATTACATTTTCAAGTTGAGAGAGTTTTGCCTTGTTTTTAACGACTTAAAAACCGTTTTGAAATCGGTGTGTCAATTTTACAAAAGTTGCCTGTTTTCTTCAACTAAAATTTGTTTACAGTATCCATCTCCGCTTTTAAAATTTTAATTTCTTCAATACATTTTAATAGTGGCAACTTTAACAGAAAAGGTGGACAACAGAATACGAAAATGATGCATTACCGCAGCGGTACACTTGGCGTTGGATCTATATGCATTTTCATGATGTAGATAGTATTTACACGAAGCTTTAGGCTATCCACTTGATGAAACCTGTCGGCATCAAACTTGTAAATAACTGGCGATTTATCCTGTTTAGTTATTGTTAATTTCACTTCGAAATTTATTTCTTCTGGTATATCTAACTTTGCTTTGGATTTTTTTTTGTTTTTACCCATTGCCTGGTTTTCTGAAGGTTTCAAGTACCTTTAGCCAATTTATAATAAGAATATTATCAGCTGTCCATCATTTCCTATACTCAAGAAAAGTTTGTTAAAATTTAGTTCTTTCCATAGCAAGGATATGTAAGATTATTTCACTGCCGCAGTTTATTTCTTCAAAACGCAATTTCCATTTCCAGGTAACTTTCCTACGAATCGCTGAATGTTCCAACCAGTAAAACGTATGCCTGCAATTCTATGAACCAGCAGATTTCCACAAAACGGCAAAATGTAAAATTTCACAAGAAATAAGATGCCAGAATGCAACTATCGAATGATAAACATGATAAACTGAAAAACCAGATTTGCAAACTTTAAAATTTTGTGCTACGTGTGCTACAGTGCTAGGTAAAAATTAGACACAGCAAATAACATGTGTTCCATCATGTCGTAAATTAAATTCTGATGAGTGACTACTTAAATGAAACACGATTTTAGGCTACTGCATCCACAAGCCGATATTTCATAAGTCTTAGGTCAAGCTGAGAGCAAGGCTTCCAATTAAGCCGTTTCATGATGATAAGGAGATAACTCAACGTTATCGAGTAAATATCATGAATTTTTCATTCTTTTAGACGTATCATTCATGCACATGTTTCTTTGAGGGTTACAAAACTAGGCTCAAGGGTTACAGATATGAACTGAAGATATAATATTTTTGATCTCTTATATTCTGTGTGGGGGGCGGGGGCGGGGGCGGTGTAACACCCGCAAGAAATACCTTTTTCTGTTTCAGTCAGCAGATATGAGATTCGGAAAATTTCTATAATATTTGTGTATATGTAAGCTAAGTAGCCTACTTAATTTCTTGGCAGATTTTGCTTGACAGTGACACCCATCCCCCGCGTCTGTTCTGTTCATCTTTATTATGTTCATATAATGTCGTAAATTAAATTATGACGTATTCTCGTGAATGGGAACAGATAAAAGCAACAGAAATCAACTGTAAATGGTATGTTGTAGATTTAACATCAATTTTCATCGTACAAGAAAATTGAAATCCATCGAGTTTAAATCAACCTTCAATGAAAAAAAGCCTAATTCGCAACTATCAAAAGCTGTCCATAATTATAAGCGGCCCAAAATAAAATAACAGTAGATTCTGGGTCGAGTATCATCACAAATAAAAAGATATAGAGACACTTCTACAACCAAACTGAACATATATATTTCGTCCTGTAATGATTTCATCCTTCGATCAGCACGGCCTTTAGGCGATGAAATCTCATCACGGGATAAAATAGTTTCAAATTATCATGTGCACGTAAAACAATTTTCATCCCCGGACGAGTCAGGTGCATTGTTGTTGTTGTTACGTAGAACTAGAACCACAAAGGATTACAAACAGCGCACGAAGATATTCATGTAAACGGGGGGAAATTTACACCCGCTAATGTTCTCATGTGATGAGTTTCATCGCTCGCGGGATTAAATTTATCATGAAAAGAGCCTTGATTCAACGAGCGTGCGATGGGGAGCGCGACTTTCCTGTAGATCAGAAAAAGATGAATAAGCTGACACCACCCACAATTGCAACTCTCTAAAAGCTCAACAACCATAATTACAGTAATACTTCTTTATCTTGCATGTTATGAATTTTTAAAGAACTTGAGGACGCCGTTGTGTAATGAGGCAGACACTTTTCAACATTGTTGCGTGCTCGCAAACAAGTAGCTGACAAAATGAATGAATGAATTAGTGTAAAGGTAAGATTGAGAGGCAATAAATAAAAGACTATATCGAAATCATCGAGATATGCTTGATGAGAATGTTGTATACAGTAGAAGCAATAAATCGTTGTTACCAATAAACTGAAAACTTCAATAAAGACCGTATTTTTATCATAAATATGGATGTTCTTTCCTACTTGATATGTCACTTAGTTTATCATTATTTGAAAATAGTTGAACTGAGAAATAAATATTCTAACTTCATATCATTGATTCGAACTTCTGCAGAAGAAGAAATTGAATGGTTAGCAGCAACAGCATTATGGCATAGCATTCCCTTGGGAAATATAAGATTGTTAATTTTGGAAACAAAGCATGCTCAAGCAAAGCATGTTGGAAACAAAGCATGTTGTTCTTGCTAATGGACATGCTCAAAGGATCAAACAAATAGAAGCATGAAGGTAATTTCTGTCTGAATATATTTGAATTCCACTTACTCTTACACAGAACTGCCCTTCATTACAATATAATTTCTTCAAATAAGTGCCCTACTCGAGTAAGTATGCACCCTCTCAAATAAGTGTCGATCTTCAACTGTTCATGCTTGCAAACGAGTAGAAATTATTGCAGAAAATATTGCAGATATGTAGAAAATAATATGAGGTGAAATACAATATAGGTGTCATTTATTTGCCAACAATTTGACCATCCAGTGCTTCATCCATTCATTTACTCCACTATTTGATCTGCTAGTCACACCCCAAAAATTTCCAAATTGATGAATGCCCTGGGGTAGTTACTCAAGGAAATATGGCATTGTCTCCCAAAATTGTTTCCATATTTTTATATCTGAGCAGCATAAATGAACCAAAAATGGATCAGAAATACATTAAATTTTGTGTTGTTAGAAACACAAAAAATATAATTTTATCTGTAATTTTAGTGTTTTATTATGATTGGTTTAAATGATCTATATGTACATAATTTTGGGTAAATATGTGTAACTGAAAATATCTAATAAGCTCCTGCTATTGAATACCAAGAGAACAATTATTGTGTCTAAGGGGAACATGCTACCCAAGGGGAGCATATTTCTTGTCTAAGGGGAACATACTTCTTGCTAAGTTTGGTCTTCCAATCACCCAAAATTAGGAGAGAAAATGTTTAGACTGTGGGAGGGGTAAGAATTTTTGTTGGATCGACCTTGTTTCATTGGAAAGTATGATCTTAATCTTAAATCTTAAATCTTATTTATTTACTTAGTTTTCTTTTCCTTCTTCTTGTAGAGTATACTGGTTTCCCACTTGAGATCTTCTCACTACTCATGCATACCCATAGTTTAGTCTAACTTCCACAAATTTATCCTACAAAGCCAATTCCCATAGAGTTCCAATCTTTTTCACCGCTTCTATTGCATATGATGGGTGTGCATGGGTGGTGGGTTGATCTCCATCAGTGTGATGCCTTATGGGTCTTGCTGATTAATATGTAGATGTAGATGAAAGGGGTGTTTCCTGATAAAGAGTAGAGCATGGTTGTGAAAAAATTTCCAGGGATCAATAATGCCCAGATCATCTTTCCTGCAGCTTGTCATCTCAATTTTTGAGGGCTGTCAGTTGTGGGACTTTTACTCTTCCATGCATCTTTCTAATCATCTTGCATCAGACCATTCTGGAAAGTGGGTCCATAATTGGGGTGTGGCATGGTGGCCACAAGGTTTCTCCCCTGAAACAAAAGGTGAGAAGTTGGAGCCTCACATAGGAAATTTCAATTAGCAGCAAAGTCATTTTTCAAGTGGACCCCTCCCAGTTGGTCAACCAGAATATTAAATTCAGTAATGTTTAGCTGCATGGCAGCACAGTTGGTTTCCCAATCTTCAAAGTTAAATATGTTACTGCAAACCATACAAACCTCAAAAGCTGTCTTAGGTGTGCAATCAGACAACTCATACAAGAGGGAAGTTCCATATATGGGGTGAATCACACACATCCAGTCATTTTCCTATGACGTGAATTCGTTCATGTGTGTGCCAATTTGTGCATGTGTGACTGCACACATCAAATTATGAAGACTGACTCCATTTCGGAATTGATCACCATGACAAATGGTCATAGATTTGATTAGCAATGCTGCTTTTTGTGATGCAAGGGCAGCATAATGCCTTCAAAAATCAACCAATGATATTTTATCATCTGAATAAGAATGGAATCAGACCATTAAGTATTATGTAAATTTCTAAATGAGTATATGTTTTTGTTGTTCAATTCACTGTATATTTTCACATAACACAAATTCCGATGTAAACAAACGAGTTTATTTTATGCCATTTAAGTTTCCACAGGTGCACACTCTTTTGGCAGGGTGGTAGTTTTTAAACCAATTTTGTTGCTGTTAGCAGCAGCTGACCGCCTCTATATTCTGCAATGCAAAGGCAAATAGTATGCCATACTACTAGCCAAACACAGATATCCACAAAAATTCACAACCTCAACATAAAGGGCAGGCTGACAACAGGAGCATCTCAAAAAACTACCAACAACCAGGGATGCCGGAGCGATGATAGGGCAAGGGGGGCGACTAGGATTGTAAGGGCAATCAAGCTGAAAAGATTGAGGGGTCCGTGGGTACTCTCCGGGAAACTTTTTGTTGCCACGCCCTTTAGATTGGCTTGAAGTGCTATGAAAAGAGTTTTAACGAATAATAATCTTGTTCTTCTAAGAAATTTTTTGGCAATTTCTCCACATGTTCTCATTCGGAATCACATATTGCTTGTTTTAAAGTTGCAATTGCCAGTCGTTAGCATAAGAATCGAACACCTTTTGGCGTGCCTTCCCTGATCCATACATTCTCATTCCGCTCTTATAAGAGTACATGAGGTAAAATCCAATTTGTAGATAATATACTAATAAACAACCAAATAATAATTTGAAACTAGGGTCTTCGGTGTATCTTCTGTTTGGAATACTAGAATCTGAAAACCATCAGTATATCTTCTTCGTTAAAAGGGCATTTTTGCCCCCTTGCCCCCTTGGGAAAGGGCAGGAGAGGCGCTTGCCCCCTGCACCCCCCCTCTCCGGCGTTCCTGCCAACAACCCAGCAACGATTAATTTTGACTTTTCCAGCCATCTGCAGTAAGAATCTTGAATTAGCAGAATTCGTTCAGCTAAAATCAAAACAATGATTAATGACAGCAAGAGATCTTTTGGTTTGCAAGTCAACCCACAAGATCCATTGAATATCATTGAACTTTGTGCAAAGGAGAATTTAGGCCTCCTCCCTTGTCGCGCACTAAAAGGTGGGCGGTAAGCTCTGGTAAGCTTCTTGGCTACCTGCAAAAATATAATCAAATTCCATCATTTGCTGCAAATCAATGACAACTGTCATGCCATAAAAAATAAAAATTGTTTTGCATTATGCATACCTCAGCTCCATACTTGGTTTAAACTCAAGGATAACTCTATATTGTACGCCGGATTGGAATTTTATTGTTTCTGCAAATTGGAATCGTTCGCCATCAAATTTATAAAATATCGGCCCTCCATCTTCTTTCTTTAAAATCTTCATTGACGTTTTAAATTTTACTTCACCGGATGTACTTGGATTGTTACTCATTTTCAAAATATTCAACGTTTAATTTCTTCTCTGTCAGATCTAAGACTTTGGCCTAAATTGAAAACAATTTTTAACATAATATCATCACCTCCCTTTTTGAGCAGAATATTGCTGATGCTGATGAATTGATGAGCTACACCAAAAGTACACCGAAGAGCTTCCGGGTCTTACGACAGCCACTTCCTGTCCAATCGAAACCGGAATCCTTCGGCACTAACGTATTCATCCCCTAACTAAAAGATGAAAAAGGATTTTCATAACCTCCATCGATGAAAACACCAGCTTCATGTTTTGAGATATGAAAAGTGGCTGGTCTCTCCCAATTCGCGGGTAATTTGCGTTTTTTATTGTTCACTTTTAAAAACAAGTTTTGTCTGCGGGACTCGATTTCTTTGCCATTATTGTGCACAATGGTGAATTGTGATTTCAGGTGTTTGCTGGTGATCCTCAAGGATCTGTGTTAGTAAGGTTTAATTGTTTTGAATTAATTTTTTTCATAGTACCACAGCATGACAGAATTCATTAATTAACAGAGAACATTGGATAAATACCATAAAGATCAATTCAAACTAATTATCGATAACAGTTCAAAATAAAAAATTGTGCAAAAGTTTAACTTTTTTGAACTTGTTATTGCCAAAGGCTACACGCATTTTTTCTTAACTTTACTCTATCGTGTTCTATTGTTATGGGAAACAATGGAAGAATATAACCCATTGTAATATCCGAGAAATTTGGGCCTACTGTTTCTCATAAGCTGTTTCTTAAAAACCATAATACGTTTAACTGATTATACTTTTGCGGGGAAAGGAAAAAAGCTAACATTTTGGTCCCCTATCCATTTTAGTGCCCTGCCTCTTAAGTAGCGTAGCAACTCAGTTCATTTTTTTATATTGAAAGTAAAGTTTCAATTTTTATATTGAAAGTTTATAGTTTCAGTCCAGTGTGGGTGGTAACGGAGCGCAGTGCAGAGAAAAAACTGCAACGGGGAGCGCCATAAAAATGAATGCAGTTAGTAACTGTAAACATTCTCCATCGATTTAGGCACTCGTCTTTTTCTCTTATAGTTCTTCCTTGTTCCACATCTTCTTCTCCAACTTCGTGTTGAGACCACATTGAACCAATAGCGGCATTAGGATATATCCGACGAAGAGGGGCTGTGTCTTCTGATTCTGACATTCTGACAGAGCATGGGCTTTAGGAAGGATAAAGTTTTTTTATTTTGTTACAACCTCGGTTTTTTCATTCTATTTGTCCTACATTCCGTTGTGACCGAATTCAAAACACATAACGTAGGACAAGTAGACAAAACCGAAGCGGGAACAAAATAACCAAAACCGAAGGTGGGAACTAAATATAAGCTTTACTTTTCCTAATGCCTGTGATGGGAGGGAAGAATTTGAAAGTATGATCGCCCAGCATGTCTGCATATCTGTATGTCTCGAAAAATTCAACGAAGTAAGAAAAGGTCTCAATATTCTAACACGCAAAAACGTTAACAAATTTCAAGGAAAAAATCAAAGTATGGAAAGGAGAATGCGGCCGTAGAATCTGCAAAATATTATACATCAGCAATTTAGGATATTTATAGTTAGGTATCGGAATTCAATTTTTTACATTCTACTTTATCTAGATTACTTATTTTCATATGTATTGTAAATATTTTTGTAGTAGGCCTTAATTAGCTGTAAATTTAGCTATTTCATATTGTAAAGCCTACATGAAATAAATAAATAAATAATAATAATACTAGATATTCCAGAAGACCGAAAAGAAGAAAACTCGTCTTTTCTTCTTCGCAGAAAGCTAAAAGATCTTTTGTCTCTTTTCAAATGTATTTCATGACAGATACATCATATCCTCTTCTGCGTTTCGTTTGCTTTCCAAATCAATGCCGTCTTCGGTTGTATCAGTGTATGTTATCTCTTTAAAAAGAGACAAAAGATCTTTTAGCTTTGTGCGAAGAAGAAATGAAAATGGTGGAGAACGGAAAGTAGCGAAGAAGATAGGTGTTGAAGATGTGACACTTTTTTGCACCGGATTAAAGTATATCACTCTATCAATGAAGGGTACTGGAACAATTTGCTTTGATCATCATTGAAAGTACGGCAGGATTGTTGTAAAAGGTACACTAATTCAGCACATGATTTCACCAGAAGTAAAATTGCAGACACGAGGGCAGATCCAGACTTTGGTTGTGTTCCAGCAATGCCTCCAATAAGCACCCACCCGGTGCAGGCCAAATGTAATAAGCGCAATTAAAAATGATTTGGAAAACAATATAAAAAAGTACAACATTTTTAATAATTTCGTAGATCTTGTTGACTTTTTCAATTTTAATACATTTTCTTTTTAATTAAATAAGCACCTACTTCTAGAAATAAGCACCTACATAAATATGCTCAAAATTAAATAGAACAAATCTAATCAACAAAGATTCAGCACTGAGCCATAGAACTAAAAAAGAAATATTGGTTACTGATTTGGTAAGAATTGTGAGAAATGTTTCGACAGGTTGCCCAGAGGATGAGAGGAAAAGACATGTGCAGCATTTCATCAACAGAATGCAGTTTTCAGTGTATTCATAGAAAGATAGAATCTACGTGTAAAACAAAGAAAAGGCGTTTTTCGAAAGAATACTTCATCGAACGAGGGAGAAAAGAAAAAAGAAGCACACTTGGTATGAAAAGGGAAGATATGAAACGGTAATGTTTATAGATGCGACACCTGGAGAAGAATTGGCCAGAGAGTGCAGAAAGATATTGAAAGATGCTGAATAAAAATTAAAGTTGTAGAGAAAGCAGGAACTTCGCTAAAGAAACCAAGTCAGATCCATTCAGAAAGAAATCGTGTAAAACAAATAAAGAAGCAAAGTGTGCCAAACTAACTCAAAGATTAATTGCAAACAGAGAGATGCGGTATACAAAATTAGGTGCCTTGGGTGTCCTAACGAATTTCCAAAAGACGGAGAATATATCGGGGAAACAGCAAGAAGTATTGGAGAACGTTTAGTAGAACACATGACAAAGTATGAAAAGAAAGAAAGCTGTCTCGGTATTTCAGAAGCACGCAGGAGTACAGCAGAAATTAGATGTCCAAATGACGCGATGCTACGCCAAGTAACTGAAGCTACATTCATAAATGAACAGAAACCGAAGTTGAATACTAAGGATGAATGGTGGAAATATGAACCGACCGAGGAAAAGAAAGCTGGATTTCAAAACTTGATAGAACGACTGGTTGAGGCTGATTTAGGAGATTGGTTAGAACGAACGGAACGATGAGTACGAATGATTGAAGAACTGTTGTTACTTCTGTACTGTTGAACTGTGATGGAATTAACGAACAACTAGAGCGTAAAACTAAACGTTAACTCGCTGATGAGGCTGTCGATGGGCGGCGAAAAATTTGAGAATTTATACATATGTATTTAATGTGCGTATAAATGTGAAAAAAATGGTTTACGAAACATGAAACTACTACGCTATAACTTAACACACTTGTATAACACACAGGATCAGGTAAAGGTGTTAGCAATTATTGCAAGCAGAAGAAAAGTAAATAGAACACTTTTTCGAGGTACTATATAGTAATCTAGGATGTAGGAGTACTCTGCGGAGGGCCTTGATTCACCACCAGAACAGTCCAATGTTTTATATCTTCACAGCTCATTGTCAGTCTCTCCATATATTCCCACATTCTCTATTTCAACATTTAATTTCCTACATTCCTTATCAAGCATTCCATATTGTAATATTCCATTGTCTTAAAATTGAGATTTTAACATTCCATAATCAAAGATACCACATTCCAAAGTCATCACTCCTACTTCCTTGTCTTACGTTATAAAATGGGAAATGCATTACCCCACCCTCGTGTGAGAATGATCATTACTCGTGGTTTGCTTGTGCCATGTGGTGAATGGAAATTTGAAATGTGATGATTTAAAAGCGTATATTAGCCATATATATAATACTTTTCATTCCAGTAGTTATTTTACCATTGACTCGATCAATCAAATAGAAGATGTCGATAAAACTGACATATCAATACTCCATTTGAATATACAGAGATTAAACAAACACTCCTCAGAATCGGTAAACCTGGTTAGCAATTTGAAAATCTTTTTTGACTGTGTTTGTTTTCCTGAAATTCACAATACAAATTTAACAATGTATGAATCATTGCTACCATGGTATATTTTCCATTCTGTTCCTCCAAATGGTTCATTTGGGGGAGTCGGATTATACGTAAGAGAAAACATTAAAGTTGATGAACTAAATGGTCTTAATTTATCTTGTAGTGACCCGTGCGAAAATACATTTATGAGTAAAACTGACTAAAAGTCAATCCAAAACCGTGTTGGGAATTATATATAGACATCAAAGTGGTAACATTGATGACTCTGATAACACATTAGAAAAAAGCGCTTCACTCTATTCAAATGGTCGAACACGATACTTGCGTAATAGTTGGAGATATCAACATTGATCTTATCACATATAACGAGGAGGGGGAAAAAAGACTAAAGACTATTTAGACATGATACTAACACACGGCAACCTACCAGGTACAATTCTCCCTACTGGGGTCACAGACCATAGCGCAACTCTCGTTGCTCATGTAATATACAAGAAATTAAAATCGTGCGAAAATATTGTTTCTGGGAACCTATTTACGCATATTTTTGATCACTTTGCGACATTTTTCAAAAGATTTAACGTTTTTCGCATATTTGGGGGAAATTTTTGGAATAATCTTTGTCCAGCCATCAAAAATATTAAAAATTTTAAGTAGTTATGTGTTAGATTGAAATCTAAATCATTAACGAATATTGAAATCTTTAGTGTTGAATTGTTATTCCTGTAAATCTTTTATAAATCGTTTCTTACGCCTTAATTTTATATACTTTTTTAAATATTACTATACGTATTTTAAACAAGTTAATCGTCTGTTATCGTATATTAGTAATTTTAGATATGGGCCATCTGCTAGCATGGACAACATTATTTTCATTTTATAATATAATTTTTTAGTGGCCCAAACTAAATAGCTACGCCAGCCATTCTGGCAATCTTAAATTTCAAATTTTCGTAAAACAGCTCCCCGATATTCAATCAATGCAGGAAAAAAATGACAGTCATTCTAATTATCTAAAATGTTTAATTTTGCTGAAAAACCCGATATTTTCTGTCATTTTTTAATTTTAATAATGTAAATAAAAACGAAAAGATAGGCCTACACAGCCCTTTCATCGATCTTAAATTCAAGAATTTTGCTAACGAACTTTACGTCTTCTATCACTTAGATATTTGACCTACCTGGAAGATCGTCGACGAAAAACATATTTTGGGGTCGTTTAAAGCCAATCTGAAGGGCGTGTTCAAACAAATCTTCGCGGGGAGTACCCCCAGACACTTCTTTACTCAAAAATACCATTCACCAAGGCCTGAAATAATAATACTAATTAAAGAAAAACACATCGGATTAAGCAAAAAATCGTCAGGCTTCTTGTCCTGCGTGAACGTGAAATTGAAAAGCGATAACAATATGCCTTATTGCGTGAACAACAGTGCCTATCGGCCCAAACTGGCCGCAGAAATAAAAATTTTATTCATCTTTGCATATCTACAGAAATTAGCTCACCCCCCAATTAGCAGATTGGTTCCCCCAATCGTGGAAGATGCCATTTCGCAGAAAACTGCAAAATAGCATGTTTTTACAGGGAAAATCATGGTTAAAATTAAGCTTTACAAAACTGCGTAAGTTTCTTTTGTCTTTTCAATTCTACTTGTCCTACATTCCGTGGTTTGAAAACAGAAGTGGGAATAAATACAAACTTTACTTCTCCTAAAGCCCGTGGTACAGTATCCAAATTATAACAGACACTTAAAGAAATGTCCGAAATCTGAAGTGCCACTAAACCCTTTGGGGAGATTATCTAAATCAATCTTTTTTCCCACCATTCTCATCAGACATTTCTTCCTACTTTGACAAAACCAAGGAACATTTTTCTACTAGTCATTGGCGATAGCATTAGATCCAAGATATTTGCTGAGCAAAAACTCTGAATTCAACGTTTCTACGATAACGGCACATATCTGGGAAGAGGCCAAACAATTTGTCACGAACATCAGCCAAAGACTCCCAAACAACATCGTACTTCACTTGGGAACAAATAACATATGAAATGGCAACCTCTTGGACGATATTGTAAATTCGGCAACGGAAACCACAGAAGATACCCTTAAGAACAATGAAGATGCCAAAAATGTCCTGAGTTCAGTCACCCCAAGAGAAGATGATTATCATTTAGACCTTAAAAGGCAAGAACTCAACCTGAAGTTGCTAAGATGGAGCAAAATAAAAAGCTGCTACATGAAAAATTTATCAAAGAATAAAGATATGTTTGTTTGAATAAATTTAATTTGTTCTCCGTGATTCTTTCTTTTTGTTAGGATTAAATAGAAAAATACACACCTCTAAAAGGGACCATCGCGGAATCAAGATCACCTCGATCTTTCTGATGTTATCCCCGTCACTCTAGTTAGGGGTATGTTTTTTTTATGTTTTTAAGCGATCCTGTATTTTAATGATTTTGTAAATATTTTTATTGTAGATTTAAATTTTAAATATTATACTGTAATTTTTAAACTCTTGTAAATTTAGTGGCAAAATTATACTTACTTAGTAACTTAGAATCTGTTTTCTGCGTGTTGAGAAAATTTAACAAAAATTAAAAATGGCCCCCGTGGCTATTTTGAAGAAAATTCAGACTAGAAACAAATTTTTTTTAGTTGGCCTAAAAGCTTACTTACCTCAAATAGCCCTCTCAACTTTGATCTTTTAATACTTTCTAGGAAGAATTTATTCCGCAAAATTTTTTATCAAGATAATATAAATTTTCAAGAGTTTTCCTTTCATAAATCATAAAAAATTGGAGATTTTGGTTTTTTTGCTATAATTATCTCTTACCCCATTTACTTTTCCTGCGGATGAAACCCGTTATGTTTTCTTCAAGTTTACAAAATATTTCCACAAATAGATGAAAATATCGTTTTAATTTTCATTTCAATAGAACACCAATGAAATTGAAAACATTTCGAAACCAACAATAAAAGTAGCGAAGCCCCTGCCCTGCTCTCTGTCTGTTGTTACTTTGTCATGCAAATTTTGTTCATTGGCGCAATTTTTGGTCTGTGTAATACTTTTTCTCATTAAACAACTAAAGTGTAGTTATGTTGGATTTTCCTTCAAGTAATGAAAAATTTCACTCTGAACCAAAACGATATAGCAATATGTTTTGTCCTCAACCTGTTCTGAAGGCCTGAGGGCAGAGGTTTTTATGCCAATATTAAAAAAGTTTTTCTCACACTCGAGTGAACTATCAAAACCGTGTCAATAGAAATTTAGAAAATTTTTTATTTTACGAGGAAAAAATATAACTTTAGCAAAAATCAAAAAAGTCTCTTGGACGGGAGGGGGACGCGATGGGTTTTATTTTGTTAACTTTCCCCACAGCTTCATCTCATTGATGATGTCACAGCCAACTTTCATAGCAAATTCAAGCAATTTCATTGGTGGAAAGCCAATATGTAAACAAATGCGTTGATTGGTCGAAAACGAAATCTGCCCTTGTTCCATAGAACTTGTAATTTTGCAATATTAAAAATCACGATTTCCACCATAGATGACGTAGAACTCGCGATTGCCTGAACGTCCATCAATCATAAATATTCACGTTTTCAACCATAAATGCCGTAGAACTTGCAATTGGGCAATCGTAAATAATAACGTTTTTCTCCATAAATGCTGTAGAGCTTGTAATACAACAGCTTTATTCAGGGGGAAGGAGAGTTCCAATAGTTTTTGTAAGCATTGTAGTTTAGCAAAATTCATAATGTTTTGTGGGATTCCATTACTAATTTAATATTGACAGCTGCGCATCCGAGTGATATTCTAGGACTTCTTTTTTATTTCATCAATTTCACACGTCAATAAAATTTCGTCGTCCATTGCTGAACAATGAAATAATCAACGGTGAAATTAGTTGGGAAAACCCCTGACCCTTCAGTCTAGCCGTATTGTGTGTCTGTGTAAAAGGTAGAAGTATGCTTGGTGTATAGTAATTATTATAAAAAGGAACGTTGATACAATTACAAGTTTAATCATTATTTCATGCAGGGTATTTGTTATTAATTTTGGAGTGTATTTGAATAAATATATTTCATTGTAAAATGTTATGATTGAAAACAAGTATGACTATATGTTGCTTTGAAGTAGGTTGCATATGCGTAAAAGTCTCGTTTGCGTGTGATTAAGCGGAGATGCATGGGACTGAATGATCATAACAAGGAATCTTAGGCTTTGTGATTCATAATAGCAGTATGATTATAAGGTAACATTTCAGGTTCATACTTGCAGGATTTACGTAGATTTATTGTATAGAAAGGCACACCCTTTTCCTGTTATTCTTAATTTTGATTGTTTATTTTATGTAACAATAGTTGATATTTTAATATTAAAACTTTATCCATGAAAATATAAGCAGATTGTGAGATTGTAAGATTGTTACCTGATAGTAATAGATAGTTGAGATCTTATTGAAGATTGTGAATGCAAGAGAGCATATGGGATTGGGAAAGTTTATGATACTTGGGTACAACGCGAATTATTCTTTTGATTATTCTTACTGTTTAAACGATAGAATCAGCGAGAATCAGCGATTGGTAAAACTGTTCAGCAACACTTGCTCCACCGAGCCAGATGTTTAACTGGTGCCGATCGATAAGAAAAACAGTAAATAATGATGTATCAATTTTATCAGCAAATAGAAATTTATAAACTGGTTAATTTAGGGATAAAGTAGTGGCCCAGTCCAGGAGGGTTTTCTTTCCCATGGAATTAGACAAAGATGATTTCTGCAAAGAGCTTAGCAAAGGAAGCTGGAAAATCAGAAGCAAATTCAGCCGAGGCACCAACTTTTGCAACAGATAATCTTAAAGAAGAAACTCTTGAAAACGAAAATAGTTTAAGATAGGCTGGAAACACATAACGATGCTTGTACAGGCATTTTGGTGATGTTGTAAGGTTCCACACGATTGTTGTTACCAAATCGGTAACAGCACACGATGTTGAAATTTCCTAAAAAATCAGTAAATGATTGAATATATTTAATTTTAAATATTGACAATAATAATGAGCGACGTTTCGATGTCATCTAAAACCTCATTTTCAAGCGAAATGAAATAAAAGACGTTGTTTGTATATAGATAGGAAAATAAACAATAGAGAGATTTTTTATCAAGTGGTGAAAAGTTTGGTGGTTCAGATTATTGGCGCCAGAATGACTAAGTGAACTATTTGGGTACGATGTAATCTGACTGCTTGTTCAATCTTGGCTTCAAATCTTTAATGAACAACATTTCGTAGATAAGAAAATCTGTTTTCCCACGACATTTGCGCAATATTTTGAATTGCTTGTGCAAATTTTCGGGCTGCATTCCATGATGTTCTTTAATATTGCAACCGACGGTCAACGCCTTTTGTTCCTCAATCCTATGGTGTAGGTGTCGACATGTATAACCGACAAAATCTGCATCGCACAGATCACACCTAAAATAGTACACAACGGATTGTTGGTTCACAATGGGAGGCTTTGGCTCCCGAGATTTTACTTGTTCGCAGATTTTTCTGCTGGTGGCAACAGGCAAAACGTCTTTCCTGATCTTATTACTGAGATCATGCAATTGCTTTTTCACAGCCTGAGCAGATGTTCGATTCTTAAAAGGGAGAATTATTCTCCTAGGAATTTCCTTCTCCTTTTTCTTATCTTGCTCTTGATCAGTATGTTTGGTTACCTTTTTATCAACAAAAGTTCGAATTGTTGATTGCATAAGGGTACCAGGAACTTTTATTTAAACGAAAACACACTGACTAATCTATTTACCTCAACATCGAATGCTTGCCAATCTGATGACAACATGTAGGCACGGTTCAACATTGTTACTAATAAAGCACGCTTGTATTTATTGTCAACATGACTTTGAAAATGTAACAGGAAACCTGTGTCTGTAGGCTTCTTATAAACCCGTGTTTTAAGTTTATAGTCAGAGTTTTCAAGTTCCATACCCAGAAAAGGCAAAACATAATTGTTCGCAATTTCAATAGTAATTTTGAGGGAAGAATGAAATTTATTCAATGTAGCTAGAAAGTTTTCGGTGTAGCATAGATTCAATGTTCAAGATTCAATGTCGCTAGAAAGAATAAACGGTGAGAATTTTGCTTGGTCATTGATGGATGCCTCTTTGAGCAATCGAGACTATTCCGATTTATCCATTATGACTGCACCCGAACCTTGATCAGGTTTAGTGATGATAATGTCATCCTTTGCTTTCAACAGATTTCTAGCTCCATGGAGTGTCTTGGGCGGTATTGGTCCTGAACAGTCGACATCGACATAATTGAGGGCGATTGAACGCAAAGTTGTTGCGGCCAATTCCCTAAGGTTGGCGTCCAATTTGGACTCAAGTTTCCAATATGCTCGTTCAAAGTTAGCCTCAATGTTTCTGCCTGATACCTAATTACGCAATGCAAGTCCAATCCTCGGCAAAGAGCAGGCTTTTGAAAAAATTTAATCTGTATGATGAAATATTTGTGATGTGTTCATCAATACCCTCATCTTTAATTAACATTCTCGACAACCTTTGAGTGTGTACATTCATTTGTTGAACGTAATGTTTATTCCTCAAGGCTGTCATCGCTGATGCGAGAATGCACATAAAGCGTAAGGTAGAACAACCCTGCCGTATTTCATCATATATTTGAGAAATTTCCTCACCTAACTCCTTTGCTTGCCTCTTTTTTGCCGAAGTTCGTCATTGAAAACATTTTTCTCTAGCTTACTGGTTCATATTATCTTGGAACTTGTATGCTTTTGTGCTTGACCTAAAAACCAGTATTGTGCATAACCATGCAAAAAAATCTGGAAACAAAGCTGAGAAAACTAGGATTTCCTAGGAATTCCTTAGCTTTTTTCGTACGGGTACTATCATTATGTTGATCCTCATTAATTTTAATAAGTTAATTTAAAAAAAAAAACACTAAATTTTGGAATGTTTAAAAGTAAATATGATTGAGCTTTAAATATCAAAATTAGACAATAATTTTGTTGAAACTAATTACTTAGAAAGTCAGGACGTAATGTTTCCAAGAAGTGTTATTTAATTTAAGAAAGTTCTTCGAGAAACTAACTATTTTAATTTCAGGGCAAGTCTTTATAGTTATACTGACAACAATACATTGGCTTTCTCTTCAAACACGAGATCAGATGCTATTGAAGTCTTGGAAGAGAAATCAAATGTGGCTATCGAACTGTTAAAGAGCAATGATAAATGATTGCAAATCCAAAAATACATGTGGATTTGGTTTTAATATTGAAGGGGAAAACATCAAAACGGACACTATAGTGTTAAACATATATGTGTGAAACTATAGTGTGAAAATTTATAATAAACTGAATTTTGATTCTCACATATCAGATATCTTTAAAAAGAAGCAATTCAGTTATGTGCTTAAAAGGCTAGAACCTTCCATTGGTTTGGAAGAGAGGAAAATTCTGGTTCAAAGTTTCATGTTCTCAAATTTTAACTGCTGTCCTTTAGTGGCGTTTCTCTATGGAAAAATCTTTGCAAAAAATCGAAAAGATAAAGAAAGTTTATTTTTAGAAATTCTTTTGCACTTAAGTGTGTTGTATTTTTCATACCAAGGCAGAAACGAATACATCTACTTTGGGCTGTTTGGATTTTTTTGCTTAGCCTAATGTTTAAAATAGGACACCACACGGAACAAGCATAATCAAAGTGTGGTTGAATCAGTGCGTTACAAAGCAATCTTCGTAAGCTATAATTTAGAAAACTTTGCTTCCCGTACAAGAACGCCAGCCTGCCATTTATTTTACCAAGTGCTTTAATTGCTATTTGCTCTCCAGACATACGTTCATCGAGAATGCATCCAAGGTAGGTAACTTGTGGGTGTTGTTTAATTTTAATGTCTCCCCTGTTGATGTTTATCTTATTTTTGGATTTACTTTAATAATTTGTTTCCTTTACATTTTATAACATCTTTCTTTTACAAACAGTTAACTATTGTAACTTGCAAAGAAGTTCGTATTTTAAAACCTTTGTAAATGTGTAGATTTCGAAAAAAAGTTTACTTACTTACTATCTCTTTGATCTAACAGATTATCTCATTGAGCTAGCAGGTCAAATAATTCTTATAGTTTCTTTTAAGGTGCCACTGAAGTTGTTTGTGATGAAAATTCGATGTCAATATATTTAGACTCAGCGACGATGATATATAATGACACAACAATTACACTAAATGATACATCTTGCACGATGATGGACATGGGCAATAATCAATATGGCTTCCAAACGCTCTATGATATGTGCGGCACGACAACATCTGAAACATATACACATATCACTTATCACAATGAAGTCATCTGGAATTATGGAAACAATGTATCCTCTGGGATCACGCGTACTGAAGGGGAAAAAATTTCCTTTAGTTGTTCTTTTCCTCGGAAAGCAGTAACAAGTCAGATAGAGTTGGCACCAACAATAACGTTTTTAAATGTTTCAGAAGGTATAAGCTAAGAAGTATGTTTTTGTCATCGAAAACATGTTTCTAAATATACTGATTTTGACTTTTGTTACTATTTATTACTAAATTACAAATTAAATTTTTTAATGCTGAAACAATCCCTGCCAATTTTTGATAGCAACTTCTCAATTAAGCTGTTTCCTGAATGCAATTAAAAATTTAAGTCGATTTTAGAACTAAATGTTTCTACAAAGTTTCTCAAGCTAACTTGGTGGTATAAAATAAAAAGAAACAAGAAAATTCAAAAACAAAAGTTAAAAGTAAATAGCTATGGACAAGGAATCTGTTTTTGATTGGAAACCACTTCACAGAATAAAGGGTGCAGTGTATAACTTAGCGAGTCCATAGAGCTCTGAGGTCAGGTTTCAGTCGATTTCTGCCGTTGTAGTACAAAAATAAAAATTTGATCGAGAAAAAAAACATTGTTTAAAAAATGCAGATTCAAAGCGGTCTTGGTACTACAGTTTTTATTTTTTGGTGATTTTAGGGGCTAGTTTACTATTAACATTGTTTATTTTTCTTAATTTTTAAGCACAAAATTTTTTTTTTTTTAAATTTATTGAAATGTTTAGATTTGCCAAAATAATGACACATTATTTGTTCAATTCTAGCGGGATATGGTAACTTCTCTGTTTCTCTCTCGGTGTTTGGTGATGACACTTTTGCAACACCTTTTACAAGCTTTCCTGCAGCGGTCAAAATTAATCAACGAATATATTTTGAAGTTGAGATTGGAACAAATGATTCTGATATTGTTGTGATGGTTGAGAAGACTTTGGCTTCGCCAAATACAAATAAAAACGATCCTTCGGTATACACACTCATAGATAACAGGTAAAGTTTCTTCCTAAAAATTTGAAAATGCATTCTTTAATGGATTTAGTATGCTATCCTTTTTTATCTTAAAAATTATTGTCAGCTTATTGTATTAGTTCATGTTCAGAAATAAGTAAAGGTTTTGTATAATAAATAACAAAGATGATATTGCTACGTTTGTTAACTCTGTCATAGACCTATACATGGCCCTCATATATAACATAACGTACACAATTTAACGACAACAATATTTCTTTTCATTCATGGAACATTTGACTAACCTCTTTCTGGTAACGAGGAAAATGAAATGCACTTGCGTTGCAGACAAACCAAGAAATTAAAATTGGGGAAAGTACTGCGAGAATTGCTTTTGTTCTGCGGTTAACCATTTTAGCCCGCAAAATCAAAATAGAAAAATAGAAAACGGAAACACCCTTGGTAGGCTTGTTGGTTACACAGCCAACCTATTTTAACATGCGGACTTTCGAATCGAAATATGAACCAATGTTTGGGCAAAGAAAACGCCCAAATAGACAGGTAGGTTTTTCAGGCAACCTATTTTAAACCTGTGAACTTTTGAACCGAAAAAACATTTTCATTGATTTTCGGGCACTAAGAACACCCTTTTGCATGTTGGGACCAACGGAGACAGCCCGAGTAAGCTGGTTGGTCATGCAACTACCCTATTTTTAACATGCGAAGTGCCTAATCGAAATATTGATTCTCTTTTTCTATTGTCCAACAGAACCAGCGCGAGTAGAAAGTTAGTGTTTCTGTCTTTTTCTTTTGCAAGTCCACAGTACTTTTAATTTTTGGCTTAGAATGTTCTGGCTTCTTTTTTATACTACCAAACATAAAATTTTCAAAAGTATTTTTAGAAGAGGGGCTCTACCTCCACGTATTGCAATGGCAATTAAACTTATTGGTCATTGCAGTTTTGAAAAAATGATGGGGAAAGCAACCCCTAGCTAGGTTAAATAAAAGTAATAGAGGTTTGGGTTGCATGCTATCCTACTTAACTCTCATTAGTCACACAAGCTTCTTTGTATTTATTGTTAGCTAGGAAAATTTATAAAATATTCCAAATTTGCCAAAATATTCCAACATTTTCTAGTTTATTGACTTTTGCTAGGGAAATATCCTTGATTGATGTTATCTGAAAGGATATGATGCGTGTTTGTTTTATTAGCCTTTAAAAATATTTTTTAAATAGTTTTGCATTGTTTTTTTAAGGAAGGTTTTAATAAAACGTGCATAGATTCTTGGGGCTGGGCAATAATTTACTAAACAACCGATTGCTTGTTCCTTTACAGCGTGTAGCATAGGACGAAGCTATTTTTGCAAAGAGTTGTTTTAATTTTGTACGAACTAAGGAATTTTTGCTTTATTCGTGGTTCGATGTTTTGGAAGTTTACTGAATTCTAACAACTTCTGAATTTATGATTGTTTTTGTTGTTGTCTTTTAGAAAACAAGATTCTTTCCTCCCTCCAAAAACTAATCTCATTTATACTTCGATTAATTGTGAAGAATGTTTCTCCAAATCGATATTCGATATAAATATAAATATGATATCAATGTGAGTGCTACTGCAATAGATATGAGTGCATAAATAATATGATATATAGCTATATCTTGTCGTCTTCTTTGCAGATGTGGAGTTGATTCTACAGTTCAGTTTCATAACACTAGTACTTACCAGCACAATAAAATGCGATTCAGTTTTACAGCCTTCAATTTCATTGGAGGAACTGGTCAGGTGTTTATACATTGTGAAGTTTTTATGTGTTACAAACAATCTACCGACCCTCGTTGTTCAACTGGGTGCGATACTAATAATGTAGGCAGACAGAAACGATCCCTCGAAGAAGACTACTCTTCTTATGTATCTGGTGGAGCGAAGAAATCACTGCAGAGAAGAGAAATTGGAGAAAATTTCATCCAACCATCAAGAACATATGATCTTAGCATTGGGCCTTTTATCAAAAAACAAAACAATCGTGATACTGGATTAGGTATTCAAAATATATTTTTATCAAAAGATTTTTACATTTGAATTAGAGTCCTTTAGCCCTGGTTTGCCATAATTGGTCAATCAACGAAAAATCTGCTTTTTCCCTAAAAAGACAGACTGGAGAGAGAGAATTGTAAAAAGCGACTAAACATTTTCAGTGACGACATCTTAGTAATTTCTATATATTTTTTTATTTTTATTCAAAATTTTGGAAAATGGAAATAGAAATGAAAAAAATAGAAATTTTAAAAGCATACCTGGACTGTGAGGGGGAGTGGTCTGTCATTTTGAAATTGTTTTTATCAAGCTTCTTTTCTTCTTCCAAACATTTTCGTACCTCGTTGATTTTAGTAAATTTTTGTAGAGAGGTTCCCTTGTCCGTAGGTCTCATGTATTGTAAGCACCAAAAACGGAGAATCTTTGATGGGCTGCCATAATTCATGTACTACTCCGATTTAGACGATTATTAAAATAAATATCCGTGCCATAGGGATTAAAGTAGTCAAAACTCATCGTTGGCAATTTTTTTTGACGCGTCTTCTTTCGTTATAAAGAATTTTCTGAGAGGTTTTTATCTCACAGAAGAGAAAATGTTTACAGGAATGCAACGTAGCCAAAGGCAATACCTTCAGGCAATTCACGTTTCTGAATTTACCAATGAGTGGCATGAGGGAGAAGGCATCATTCCGAAACGACGAATGAGTGCATGTACAATCAACTTACTATATATACATCTGAAATTTATGGCTCCTTCTCCTTTTTTAACATTGAGCGATGAAGTTAACTTTCAAGATAATGCGTCTAGATTGTGGAAATAAAATACAGTGCCTTTTGCCTAAGACTAAAGCTATTAAACAGCTGTTGATAAAAATTAACTATGATTAAAAATTGTTTATAATTTGTAAATTAGTTCTGAAAAAATAAGCTATGTAAAATCCAAATTCCAATATTTCATATAAACTATGTAAAATCCAAAAAAATATAAATGCTACAATTTTATATTTCACATTATATACTTCATTCAAAATTGTTTTTTTTTTTAAATCATAGCTAGATTCACAAATTGTTGATGAATAGTAGACACTACTATTCAGAAATATGATACCATCATCAAATTGAAATTGTTTAACTCGTGATGGAAACTCTATAAATTGAAATGTCAGGAGATGTTAAATTAGGGTCAGAATTTTTGTTACGTTTTACTTACCGAATATTTGCTGCTTGTGATCAAACACATGCAAGTAGATTCAAATTTTAGGTAGGTAAAAAAAAAGAAAATTAAAGACCTGAAAGTCTTCTTCGCCCAGCAAATATTTTCTGCATAAATATGCAATAGCATTGCAAACAAATGGCTGTTGCAAAAGCCATTAGAGACTTGACTGTTGTTTCTACGGTTTTTAAAATCATTTTTGCATCACAAACACATTTGATTTTCAAAATATTTTTTCTGCTGTTTTGAATTGTAGATTCAAATAAAGACAGCGAATCAAAGAATTTTGCGACTGCTATGTATGGACTTGTTGCCGTTTGTGTCGTTCTAGCTCTGGCTCTTGCTTTCTTTGTTGTGAGGTCCAAAAAAAGGAAAGAAAAAAAGGAACCAGTTGAGGAGGAAAACCCTGGAGATGCTAACAAAGGATTTGAACTCGAAACTGCATAAAATCAAAACTTTTGGTAATCATTTTAGTCTCTTTAAGAGTCATATTAATCATATTTTGTGGTATTTAATTTGTGTAAGCAATGTAATGACAATTTAGTATTAATATTTTTGAATGTAGCAAGGTGTCATGGAGGTATAGAACACGAGTCTGCCGACTTTTTATCACTAAATATTATGAAGACCGAAGAGCGGCTGCTTCAGGACATGTCAGTTTTTAAGTTGTGACTATCACCCTTGATAGATATTACAGCTATAACCCCGTCTATCTTGCAACGTAAAGACATTTTTTTTTTGGAATTCCAAGCAGAAGTTTAGCAAAGTTTGCTCTCTGTAAAGATCAAACAAAATGAAGTAGATACAACATATATACCGTTTACGCTTTCTTGTTGTTTATCCTCTTACCGTAGGTCAAACAGAAAATAATAGCAACTCAATTTCTAAATCCAAAATCTGCAGCATTTCAGATGCAAAATCTGAAAACATGCAATCGAACATGCAATATTTTATTTTTTTGTGGACTAGGTGTCGAGGAAGAAGGTTCCTCTTGGGGTACGTTACTGTTACTTCCAAGTTTCTATTCATCTCCAGTTAAAAGAAAAAAAATAGCGTTCATTAATTTCATTTCTAAATAGATCTTGAGCTAAAATCATTATAAATTTGAAATAATCCGAACTGAGCTTAAATATCTAAAATATCGCTAAATATTGCTAACTTATCCGAGTCACATTCTTTGGCAAAAAAATAGAGAGAAAGATATTTTTTCCTTTTTCTCTCTGTCTTTTCCTTCTTGTCAGAGCCTGGGACTAGTTATTAGAATGGCGGAAATGGCCCCACATAACAGATGGAAGAGAAAAAAATAAGAAAGAGAAACAACAAGAAAAAGAAAAAGAAGCACATATATATACCATGTGTCCCAAAAAGATAACAGGTTTGGTCAAAGCTAGTGCTGAGAATATGCCTCAAATCTGTCAAAATATATTTTTTAGGTAATCCTCGATAGTTAACTTGAAAATAAATATTGATCGTTTCATATTGATCGTTTGAAAATTGAGATGGTAAAATTTAAGGGTTAAAATTGCCTACCACTCAAAACATGAGGTTTTAAATTTGGCCTGTGTTTTTAAAAGATCCTGTTGTAGGATTTTCTGAATCACGGCGGTGTTCCTGACAACATACTTTGTTTGTGAAAACAATTCTAAATGAGGGTTGCAAAAAGAATTTTAAAAATCAGGTGTCCATGATTAATTTCTTTGAAACTTATGTTGCTTTTTAATTTTGGCAGATTTTTGGTTAAAATGTTGAAAAAAAAGAAAGCCCTTCATAGTGGCTGCATCCATCAATAGGCGTTTAATTTTCAGTTTTTGGATTTCTGTCCTAGCGCGTTTCCAAGCACCGTCAAATTCGTTTCCTGAAAGTTTAGGAGGTCTAAAAAACCAAAGCTGTTACCTTTTTTGGGACACATGTTATATCGCATTATTTTCAATTTGTATATTAATTCTATTGTATAAATATTTCCCAAAACTTTAAAGAGAATCCCATTTGGGAACTTGTCAATTTTTATCACAGGCATGTGTCTAGTACTTTTTAGGGTAAAGTTTGAAGATTAAGCATTTTATATTTTGTAGTAATACAGAGATAAATGTTGTGATGGGCTAGTCCCAGAGGTTTGTCTCCAGTCAGGATCACTAACCAATTTTACATACGGAGGAAGCGTATTCATCCGAAAACTTAGGTATAAAGTTTTTATGTAAAGTATGAACTTTTTTTCATTATCTGTAAAATCGTATTTTCAAGTTTCGCTTTGAATTATTTTTCGAATGTCTTCTTAAGAACGAGGTCCTTTGTTTTGAGTAACCCGTGATTCAGAAATTTTCAAAACACAACAATTTATAAGCTTAGGCCAAAATCAAATGCTTGCGTTTTAGGTTGGAGGCAAATTTGAATTCTCAAAATTGATATTTCAATTCACGATGCACTGATATCAACAAACTAAGTATTTATCATCAAGCTATTTTGTCTGAGAGATGTTACCTATGGAAAACATAGCTTCTTTGACTCTATAAAATTGCGTTGATGCTATAAAGTTCCGCATCAAGCTCAAACAAAATAGGCAAAGTGGTACACACTTTCAAGAATTTAATGCAATTGTGTTTTTTGTGTTGAATAAATATCTTCCAATAAAATAGAAGAGCAACTTGTGCTCCATTTTTGATAAAAAATACTGCGGAAATCGATAATTCTTTGATCCCGGCTTTGAAATAACTATAAAAAGATAAAAACTCCAGATTGCTCATTAAAAGCAATGCAATAAATGTATAAATATAATACAGTAGGCAAAGTTTTATACGGTGAAAACTTTGATGTAAATTATATCACAGACAACAGACTTTTGTAGAAAAGTGCCCGAGGGATGGGGTACAAAAAAAGTCCAAGAAAATACTTTCCTGTGAAAAAATAACCTTTAGAATTAAGAATAAGAAGAAAAACATTGGTATTCTCACTACTATAAAATGAACATTACTAGTGCAGTTTAGTTTTGTTATAACTCCACAAATCGGTTATGTTAGGACTGCTTGGTTCTATAAGAATTTTGATTTTACTAGTATTGCTTGGTTTAAATTTTGTTTAAAATTACGTTTTCTTTATTTTGTGAATTTTATTCATATTTGAGACCAAAAAAAATAATCGAGAATTCATTGAAGAAAAAAATTATTACCAAAATGATTACCGAAACAAATTGACTTTCAAAAATTTTGACCCAGAAAGTATGCTAAGCACTATCTTCAGCTATACCAGAGTATCCCAATAGGAAATGTGCTAAGCCACTATTTTTGGAACTGTCACAAAAATTATGCTACTGGAAGTTGAGAAAATTGTCTGGTTAACACAGAAGTGGCCGAAAAAATAAACGACTTCTTCAGAAATACCGTATAATCTATTGGTATTCCTGAACAGAATAATGTTATTTTAACTCCACAGAATGAATTAGTTGCGCCATTCGAAGAACCGTTAACAAACATGAGAGTCTACCCCAGCATTACAAGAAAGAACAATCTAACTGAAGATATAAACAAATTTCAATTTAAACAAATATTAGGTAATCATATGAAATTCCAGATAGACAATATATATCCAGCAATGCATTTCCAAACGATAGTGTTCTCGCTAAATTATTGAAGGAACGTCCTTGTGAATTTGCCTCCTATCTGTCAGATTAAAAGGGATATGTTCAGATATATTGTTATTGCTGTTCAGATATACATTTCATAAGCATTTGATTGTATTAATCAAGACTTACCTCCTTATTGCAAAACTATAGGCCTATGCTTTTGACATGTGTGCCTTTCAGGGAGGGTCGTATAGGAGGATCTTTTTCAATGGGAGGGTCGTATAGGAGGATCTTTTTTCCATGTTCCCTGACATAATTATCATTTATTCTCTAGTTCGCTGATAAATTTTTGAATGTTCTCTGCAAAGATATTGACGTCAAAGAAAATCGGTAATAGCCCATTGCAATGTACTTTTTAAAGTGCAGTGTTTTTCCTACTTATATTCGCGGTCGTACCTGTTTCTGTAACTTATATATTTGTACAAATGTTTTGTAAGGTACAGCTTATAAAAAACTGTATCAGCCTCGTCCAGAAAATTAAGAAACTGTACAAGAAAGGTCACTTTCAATTTTTTCAAATCGACCTTCCATGTTTCGATGTGGTTTAAAAATATTTATAAACAAAAGGTAGCTAAAATATGATACACTAAAAGTTTTATTTCTAACTCTGTGCTTACAGAAAATATAAATATTTTGTCAATATTGTTCTGAAAAAGGTATATTCAGCGGTCTTCACTGGCTTTTGATAGGTTATGCAATTTCAATTTTATAAAAAAAAACATAGAAACTCTCAGGAAGCATTTACTATATATAAATTGAGCCAAAAGGTGAGAAACCCTAAAAATTGGTTTAGAGCCACGTTTCTTAAAAAAATTAAGTACAATCATTTTTTTAAAACTATTTTCCAGTTGTTTAGAAAATGGATAAGAAAAATTTTCAAAGCTGAGCATTCTAGTGGTGCTTATATGGTGACTTGATTTCACTGTACTTGATCATTGACCAACAATGCATGTATACTAAAGCAAACATCAGAGTCATTTGGCCAACCTGAAGTTCGAGAATGATTTTTCATGTCTATCCCACAAAATTTCATAAATTTCGACTCGCTTTACTTCGGTCTTTAGTATGCACTTCTTTCTATAGTTCCACAAAATAAATTATAGACAAATTGTATTGTTTTAAGGATATTTACGATGTACAGTTTGGCCATGACAGCTATTCTGGCGACATTACATTCCAATTTAGTTATTTTTCAAATAAGGCTACAGCAACGCTATTGCAGGTCCAGTTCTAAGCTAGCAACACTATTAGAGGTTTGTAAAAATAAGAGACGCACTAAATTAGCAAAGCCAATTGGCTAAGTTTAACTGATAAGTTAAGCATACATATCACGAGGGCAACTTTAACCCAAGGAAGGACTCACATTAGGTGAGCGACGGAATGCCAGACGCTGCCATTTTTAAATCCAACAATATACCATATTTTAAATGCTATATTGTCTACCAATATACCATATTCTTTACGCGTACTGTGCTTTTGTATACCAATATACCATATTCCAATATACCATTTTGCAACAATATACCATATTCTAAAACGTTTACGCGTACTGTGCCTCAGAAAATATTTATGTTATTCATTGTACTATTGTTTCTTATAACAAATCAACGCAGATCTGAGCAATAGAAGACGGTAACTGGTAGCTGGCCACCTCAAGCCTTGTAATCCTTTGTTAAGGGTCCAATCACAAGGCTCCAATTAAATAATGGATAACTGAGGAGGGTGCGGGCGAGCTCATTTCAAAGATTAGTTTTCTGTTCCAGAACGCAAATCAATTATTACGCGGTTGTATTGAAAGCGTTTGGTTTACCGGGTGCCCAAAAAAAAGAAACAACCTTCACGAACTGCTAAAATTGGCGTACTGCATAGATTGCAATTATTACACCCTATCCAGGGGCGCACATTAAAATTTTGTTTGGGGGGGGTGTAAGCACACTCCGGACCGACTATAGCGTGAAAATATTTTTGGACCGACTGAGCTTATATATATATAAAATATGTGATCATTAGGTACCTAAGAATTTTGACAACAAGGAAAGCAAGTATTTAAAAGAAACTTATTTTCATTTTGAATTTAAACTGCAACAAAGAGCTTTCAA
>JAYJMH010003886.1:0-27549 GCA_036873815.1 Phacellophora camtschatica | reverse complement strand
ATCTGCGCCCAATTTTCGTAAGACATCGCCGGACCAATCCTCTGCCTTGAATTAAAAGAAAAACATGAAGCAAAGAGAAAAAATGAGCGAAGAAAAAACATAAGAAATAGAAGAAAAAATAAAGTTGAACCAACTATCTCTGATTTTCAAACGTAATAAACATTTATTTGAGAAAGCGTGTTTTCCAGATGATGGAAGCTAAAATCAGCACCGAAAGGTCTCAGGCAGATACGTAGTGCTATGGGGCGGAGTGCCCCTTTTCTTAACGCCAAATAAGGACCACTTTTTACTTTTTGGTACTGTTTTTGGTTATTTTTATATTAGAACCCCTCTTGTTATTTTAGTGGCACTACATTCTTGGTCTCAGGGACACACAAAACAGTACTTGGAGTTCAAGTTTTAAGTGAGTTCAAGAGGTTCAAAGCGAGGTTCAATTCCATGCAAAAGAAACGAAAGACCAAAGAACTAGTAAAACAATTAAAACTGGAAAAGGAAGAGAAAAGCAAATTCTAAAATATTGAACAAAACAAAAACATATGGGAATGTAAACAAAGCTCAAAATATGCAAAAAAAGGACTACGCAAAAAATGTTGTTGAATTTAGTATTAATTTCGCCTTTACAATTTAGCAAAAAAAGATAATTGCCAAATACCTTTTTCGATGTAATGCGATGCGTAAGGCACATCGTGAAGGAAAAGATAAATATTCCCCATCAAAAGCCAGTACAAAGGAACAACATCTTTTAAAGGACCTGTAAAAGCAATTAAAACTCAAAAATCTCTAAACATGTAATATTTTGCCACGAGAAATGTGCATATAGCATTTACTTTACTTCAAGAGCAGATAAGACCATCATGGTGCATTATCATCATGAAAAGATCTCAGTCATCTTTCTTGTATATTTTAGAAAAATGCTAAACCAGCAGACAATCGTTGCAATTTGAGCAGTACGACCCCCCCCCCCCCCAAACAATAACGAAACAAAAACCTTAAGGGTTTAGTGGAAATAAGTAAAGAGCGTTTAGTAGAAAAACATTATAAGTAATTTCGTAAGGCACACATCCTTTACAACTAAAAAAATCAACAATTATTCTTACTTTCTAAGGTTTTCAGAAGATCCAAAGAAGCCACCAAGTTTTTTTCCTCAGCTTGGATGAACGCCATTCCAATAACGCTGTAAGGGCTTTTAGAATCAATCTCTGTCAAACGTGTGATGTAACGCATTGCTTCCTCTGAAATATTTTCTACAAAAAGGATGTCTGTAGATTTTAAAAAAATTACATAACAACTTAAAAAGCCAAACAGTATTTGGTCAATAACAAAAGTAGTTTTGTTAAGAAATGCTATGAATTTTGAAAGCAAAAAGGCAAGAAAGAATAGCAACAAGGGACAAAACGTGTGTAATTTTTTAAATGCCTAAAATTTCGAATATTCGCCACACCATTAGTGAGTATTTCGCAAAAAATATTTCTTGTTTCCCCAAATTAATAAAAAAATTAAAAGTCTTAAAACTGCACGTTAATGCCTCAGAAAATGAATCTACTTTGCTACCGTAACTCAACACAAGTGTTTTAGCATCCTACTCGTAATCATTAATACTGTACAGTAAAAAATGTTTCAATTTTTGTTACTTAAACACAATAAATGATTACCATGATTTTGTTCCAAAAGCATCCTGACAATACATTCTGCGACAAACTTGTTTGTGGGAAATTCTTCAAACAGATTCTTTCCTTTCTCTAATGCTCTTTTTTCAATAAAATCTGCTTCAACTATCTCATTTGAGTCCTGAAAAGACATGTCAAAAATATAACAACAAACTCTGTAATATTTTCAAAATCCACTTGCAAATTATTTCATTGCCAATTAACACTATAGTGAAAAACCACATTTAAGAACTTGCATTTTTACACATTTTCACAAAGTCTAGCAAAGCTTCTTCTCTGGTGTCTAAAATCTCGAAATACTGCAAAGGTGTTTCGAGAATATTGAAACTGCAAAAAAATTTATAAGATTGAGCTTTATTGTATTTTGCCGCCTTCTACCGGATGGACAAAAAAATGTTCCGCGGTTTGCTGAGCTATTCTGCAAATTATATCTGTTACTTGCTGTATCAACTTGTTCTGTTTAAAACGGCCCAGGCTAGTTAAGCTGTTGTTTTCCCTGGGTCGCATAGGATTCACATTGTATTTTAGTATATTCTATGAATAAGTTCTGAATTGTATCGAATACTGGTCCATACAAATAACGCAGAAAGATGCCCGATAGCTTATCTTTGATTTAGAGATATCGCTCACACTTCCGCGATAATCTTAAAGTACCCAAATAATGGAAATAAAAATAAAAGGTTTCTTTGGATTTTGAAACGACATAATAACATTTCTGGAAAGTTTACTACGTGAAATCAATGCTACCATGTGAAGTCAATCAGACAGATGTGAAGTTTTAAAGCATACTAATTCAAAACAAAGGCTATAACGTTTCATTGGCCATTCGACATTTCACATCTTCGCATCGACTTCATGCAAAAGCATTGAATTTACGGAATAAATTTTCCAGAAATGTTCTCAATTCATTTCGAAATTAAAGAAACACATTGCGTTTAGTTTCATTATTGATGTGCATTAGAATTATCGCAGAAGGTCAAGTCAAATTTCTAAATCTAAGTTAATCTTTCGGGCCTAGTCACAAACAGAGTTTGCAGAGTAGCCCAGGAAACTTAGCCTACGGGACCTTTAAAAAAGCGGTTCCTATGTGCAGATTTCTACTGTATTAGAAATGAGGTACCACAATAAAATACCCTGCTATTCATGGCAATGAAAACAGTAACAAATGATTTTTATTATACTTATAACGTCAATGATTTGCGGGTATATAAAATCACAACCAAATTGTGCAAATAACATTAAAAAATTAGCATTTTATTTATCAGCTGATTTGTTTACACTTCGAAATAGCCAATAAATTTGCAGTAATTCTGAACGTATGATAAGAATGCTATGATGTGACTGGCGTATCTCAAGATGTAAACAAACCAAAGATGAATCAAATAGGCTATTTCTTTAACTAAACTCAAGTTATCTCCACACCAGATTGATTCAAATTATAGGCCACGATAGATTGCAAATAAACAAAAAAGCTAATTATTAATTTCCTTTACCTTCAAAGATTCAATGAGAAAGCGCAAATGTTCAACCTGAGGTGCTTCAGTATCTTTTTCAAGAACTCTGCTGTACTCCAGAACAGACTGAAAAGCGTTCTCAACCTTCAAAAAAGCATTTGGTATTTATTTCTGCCATTCGTCGCGAATAACAAACACATATCCAAACATTGTTCGCTTATTACTTAATTCACATTTTAAAATGAATACAAATTGTCGTTAATGAGGGAATAGTAATATAAATCATAGAATAGTCATACAAGGACTTCTCTCATTACTTCTGCAAGAGAGGATGGGGGGGGGGGGTGAGATTAATTTTGCTTCTACTGATTATAAATCATAGTAAGGGCCTGTTAATATGGACGAAATCATCCCACCTTTCAACCCATCAGCTTAGAGGTTAGATCCGGCCTTTTTATACAAACCAATACAATTTTGATCTTGTGATTTATGGGAAACGTTTTATCCCACTCAAGTGAGATCCTGCTTTCAGTTTGCTGGATCTCATTTAGGGTGGGATGAAACTTTCCCATATAAACACAAAAACGGCTGGCAGATGGGATGAAATTAACAGTTGTGCGCAAGCGCCAGAGACAATACTTACGTATGTTCGCGTGTGACTATGGGAGGTGGGATGAAATTATCCATATAAACACGCATATATTTCGCCCAAATAAACACGCGTATATTTCGCCAATACAAACAGGCCCTAAGTTTGTAATTTTGCAGATACCGTAAATCCTCTTGGGGCTCATTTATTTATTATGTTTATAGACGGGAGCTAATTCGAGAGAAGGGTTCATTCTAGGTAGACCACATAAAATAAGGTGTTCATATGATCAGCGTATGACAAAATTTCATATTTTTATAAGTTAATATTGTCTTGGTGGGGGCTAATTCGAAGGAGAGAGCTTGTAAAAATGGTTGTCTGGAGACCTATTCGAGGGTCCAATTCAAAGACTTACGGTAAGTAGCAAAAAGAAACTAACCCAATTGATTACATTAAATTTTTAAATTAAATTAAAATACCGTTTATCTTTTAAAACATTCTTAAAAAGTGTTCAAAGATTAACAAATAGTAAAACAACACCAAAAGAGAGTACGGAACAACAAAATGCCGATAACACTTACACTCACAAACCAACTAATATAAAATAAATACAATTAATCAAATTACACAAATAAAAATTATTTAGTTTAATAATTTAGTTTATTTACTGGTTATTTAGTTGTCCGATTCAATCTTTTTTTCCCCTTGCATGTTGATACTTTTGAATAAAATCAGTCTTACTTTTCCTTGCATAATAATACTTCTAAGTACAATCAATTCATCCAAAAATATGTATCACGCCATCGATTAACACAAGAAAACTTCAGAAATTTGCAAAAGTTGTGTAATTTATAAAACAACCCAATGAAGAAAACAAAACCTTACCTGATCTTTCAAATCATTTGTGCAGTTCTGTTCTGTAAGCTGCATACAAAAGATTGATATTATTATCAAGCAATCAAAAAATCAAAACAAACATTAAAACATCGTTAAAGTATACAACAAGTGTGGAAGCGAACTTCAAAATTCAATCAATTCAATTCAATTAACTTCAAAACGTATTTTAATGTTCGTAACGCTGTCATCTTATTCATATTGTCCAAATATTTTCACAAAATATTTCATGCAGGAAAATGAGATTTGATTCTGACGCAAACAGTTGTCCGTTTCAATATATACATATCACATGACAGTTATTCAACAACATTTTCCGCACTTTTTTAAGGAAAAGTAAGGGTGCCGAGTAGAAGGGGGTCATACTAAAAGAGGGGGTAGGAAAAATTGCAAAACTTTAATAGCAGGGGAGTCAAATTTATCTTGATGTCTGGGCGTTTTATTCGGGACCCTAGAGTAAAAGAAAGAATAACTGTCACCCCAATATTTTTAAGATCTAATATTACGGAAATCCATCTTCTTTTCTTTACACAAACATCAACTATGTGTGCAACAATATTTGATTTGCTCGTTTAGCATAAAATCTAAATCAAAGTGTAACAGGAAAATGCTTTGTTGCTTTCCGCCTTACTCTCTCTCTTTTCCCAGAAACTGAAAAGAAAATAATCTTCTTGGCTTAACACAAAACATCCGATATTTGTGCAACAATATTTGCTTTGCCCGTTAGCAAAATATTCAAATTAAAGATAATTTGTATAATTATGTGTTTCGTTATTCTCTCCCTTACCTTCTTTTGTAGAAGATCAAGTATTCTTTGCCAATATTTCAACAGCTCTTCAGACGGCTCTGGAGTTGTTCCTTCTAAGTCTGTAAGATGTTGAATAGCCTAAAAAATAAAATAAATTACTCAATTTTGCTCAATATTAAAAACATTATTGGTGCAAATTGATTCGTTTCTAGGAAGTAGCCGTATATGAATTAGTTCGTTTCTAGCAAAACATTAAAACAAATTGATACAAACTGCTTGCTTTCTGATACGAATTTGAAAAATATTGAAACGAATTTATACGAACTGCTTGCTTTCTGTTAAGAATTTGAAACGAACTTGGTACGAATAAGAAACGAACTCGGTACGAATTTAATAAGAACTTGGCACGAATTTAATAAGAACTTGGCACGAATTGATAATGCGAATTTGGCACGAATTAATGCGAATTTGGTGTGATTTGATACGAGTTTGGTACAAATTTAATACGAATTTGGTACGAATTTAACACGAATCTGGAACGATTTGATACGAATTTGGTAAGAATTTGGCACAAATTGATGCGAATTTGCTACGATTTGATACGAATTTAGCATGAATTGATACGAATCTGGAACAATTTAATCATGGGAATTCGTACGCCAAAATAGTAGTTGCAGATGATTTCATTTTGTTGCCTTCTATTTGTAATTTTCTTTCTGCTGTTTTGCTTTTACAATTTACTTGACGAAATAGAATTAAATGCAAACGAATAATTTGGTCTACGGCTTTAGCAAAATCGTATCAATACCGTATAGTACAACAACTCTTGAATGCAAATTTCCAACGATGAATTGGGAACGATCCCTTTAACAAGTTTACAAAATCTTGTTAAATTTTGTTTGATACAATACGTGTCTTGGTATCTATTATTAAAAAAGTGTTAATTAATTATAAAATTTTGTCGAACTGATCTTCAACAGCTACTTGTAAGTTGACATACTCGTCTAATTAAACGAAATTTAATGCTCCTCAGATAGATACCACTAAATTTAATTTAAATTTAATCCTAAATTTACGCTATGATTAAACTTCATTTTGTTGCTGCGTCGTTGCATTTTCCTTTTATCAACATTATCCAAGTAAATCTTGAATTTATTTACACACCTCAGATGCCATTCCAAGAGATAGCTGCAGTACTATAGCCTTGTTCAAGTATTCCCTCCATTTGCTTGTGTCACTGAAACAAATAAACTGTTAATAATTCATCAATTTTTTCACCCAAGAAAGAAACAAATAGCATATTAAAACTAAGTTAAAAATATTTCATAGCTGCTGAGTTTAACTGAAACTATTTTTTGAGTTTCTTTATTTTCCGCAAATTATGCTGCTGTCCGAAAATCCATCATCAGTTCTACAGTAAAAGAAGGTGCACAGGCAATCGCATCAGTGACAATTTTTCAATTATGTTCTCTAGAAATTCAATTACAATAAATAAATAGAAAAACTGTTTATTCAATAACACGTTTTTAGCATATATTCAAAAAGCATAAAATGAATTCTAAACTTTATAGACTAACTTTTTATTTGCATCTGTGAGTCTTAGGTAAACCTCAACGAGTTCCTCGTTCCATTCAGCCTTTGAAGCTGCTTCATACAAGTTTGAAAGACCCTAAAAAAGGCATGCAACATAAATGTATCAAGGTCCACAGACTCATTGTCAAACCAATATTTGCTATGGACCACTACTAGCCTTCTCGTTTTCCAAACATCTACTTTCACTAATGAAAAAATTCAAAATGCACTTATGTTAGAAAAGTATAGCAACACACTAACAAAGGCTGCCAAAGTATCAGGGAGCCCATTCGATAAAATTAACATGAAACCAGGGCTTGACCAAGTTATGTTTGGGGGTAAAATATTTCCCAAAACTTGCTAAATCAGTTTTCAAACTAAATTTCAAGTATGAAGTCAACTTACCTAAAACGGCATTTTGAAATATTTCATCATAGCAAAAAACTTAGTGTTGTTCTTTGAAAAACATTAAACTGTGAGGCATTTGCGGCAAAAAAACGTTTCGTTTTGTCGTTGTTACGCTATTTCGTTTTGTCGTTGTTACGCTATTTCGTTTTGTCGTTGTTACGCCGTATCGTTTTGTCGTAGCTTCGCCGTTTCGTTTTGCCTTTGTTACGCCATTTCGTTTCGTCGTTGTTACACCGTTTCGTTTTGTCGTAGCTTCGCCGTTTCGTTTTACCGTTGTTACGCCATTTCGTTTTGTCTTTTGTCTCATATTGTAGCTTGATCCTCTAATTTTTTGCTAAATTTTTAAACTGGTGTTATCTAAAAGTTTACATACTTCTTTCAATAAAAAGAAAACATAAGCTTCGAAATAAAATTTTTAATAAAGCGTGAGTAAAATCATGAATATTTCACTGCCAAAATGCAGCATGGTAGGGCTCCTGGTTTGTCATAATTTTGTTCTGTAAAATCATGTCAGCCTTCCAACATTTTAGGCCACCATTTTTAGCAAAGAAGTCCAATGATTTTTAAACTTAATGATTAGTACTGTAGCCTCCCCCCCCCCCAATAATTTCAATGGTGAATCAAAATAATTGATTAATTAAAACTTTGCTATCCATTGTTCTGAGGACAATAAGCCCCCAATCTGGAACAGCTTTTGACGGCACTGATAATGGATATCATTTTTTATAAAATGTTTAACTAAAGAAAAACAGTTAAACTTTTAAAATCATAAGAAAACCATTCACTTAAGTTTGAGTTATCCGGTTACTATAACAAGGAATTAAGGAGATCTTGAGCTGACAAGGAGTTATTTGGAGCTAAATCAGTTCTAAAAATTTTGAACATATACACAAAACATTACTGAGTTCTTGCTAAGTGAGATGAAAAAATACTGTACCTGCCAGGCAAGCACTTGCTCACTGTTTTGATCAATTGCCTTTTTGTAAGCTGCCCTTGATTGATCATATTGCTGCATTTCTTTTGCACATAAGCCAATAAAAACAAGTGCATGGTAATTAGTCTTGTCAATTTTGATGATATTCTATAAATTGAAGAAAATTCACATAAAAATTGTCATTGTAAATACACCACTTCAACTATTGTTGGCCATTCTAGAAATTTAACAAAATTTCAAGAGTATAATTTTTTAATAATTGGATAATTTTTTTATTTGAGATTCTGATTGGGAATGGAGAAGTTAGTCAATCAGCAAATTTTCATTATTTAAACTAAATTAAGGGTGATTTTATCAGCATTGAAACCTTGGCAAATTATAGTAAGGATTTGACCATGTTACCACTTCACTCGCAGTCAAATCTTTTATAAATTCTCAAATCATGAATCCATATAACTTTTAACCATCTCATATACTGATTAAATTTCATATGAGGAATCTGAATTTCAAATCTGAACCATAATAGCACACTTTGGTTGAAGTGGTATATTTTATTATGTTAGATGTATAAATAATAAGATGTTTAGAAGGTTTACTCCTTCATTGGCTTTATTGAGCCTGAGCCCAGGGGCCCCTAAAATTCTTCAGAAAGACAACATAGAATTATTACTAGCTGGTGTGGACAAGCTTGATAGTTGTGAAGGAGAAAAGGACGAAGAGAGCGTGTAAAAAAGGGCAAAATTTTAGAATTCCGTATACCTAGCTTTAATTTTGATGGTTTCTTGAGATTGCAATTTTGACCTTTCTGAGTTGGGGGAAAGTGAGGTTATTCATCCCCTGCAAAATCACACAATTTCAGCTGAGGTTCTTAACAACACAATTCCTTAAAACACAAAAGGAAAACAATGCAATAGGCCAATTGTCTAATGATACAAATTTAATGACAAAAATACAAAGAATTCTTTTCTGCAAACTTTCCAATCTGGTCTGACAGTCTGACATGATGAGATGATACCTATTATGAGTATAATTAATATGCTGCCAAACCTGATGCCATGCCAAAGAACTAAAGTCCACGCTATGCCAAAGATCTTGGGGCATATACTACATGAGATTTTGGATTTTGTGGTTCATTTCTATTATCTGCGCATTCAGCGAGTTGTTTTGTTATGCTTATGAGATTCTCAACAAGGCAACAGCAAGAAGACAACATCGACTTAAATGAATACGTTTTAAATAACATTACCTTGCAGTGTTTTAAAGCTTCCTTATATTCCTTTTGTTTTATTGCTTCTTTAGCAGCTTTCAAAGCAGAATTTATTTCTTTTGACGCTGCTTTCGCAGAACCATCCGCCATTGCAAAGTTTCAGCATTAAATGTAATTCAAAAACAAGCAATAATCAAAACGAGGCTAACCGCACCCACACAAAGTGCCTTTCTTATTGTGGTGGTTTCATGAGGAAGTTTCTAATTTGAAAATGAAAACATTAGCTGTGAGAAACCTGGTGAATCCTGCAAGAAGAGTGTTAGCAAGATGCTTCTATGATGGCACAGTAACTGAGCCATTTCATCCTATCCCAGATCGAAAACCGAAGTTCATGTCAGCTGACGAGTCTGTCAAAATTGTGAAATCAGGTAGCTTTCCTAGGCCATTTTTCAAATTCTGTTTTCTCACTTGTTTGTTTTCTAATGCGAAATGTAATACGAAATGTAAATGATGCGAATGTAATGGTTGATACTGCTTGATCTGCTGGAAGCAATCTTTGGTTTTCTGTGAGGGGGGGAATAAACTACAGCATTGACGAGCGCCGGCCGCAGCCTTTCGATCCACAGATTTCTTCTGGAAGGTCAGGGTAGGGGACATAAGTCAGGACTTTATTCGCTTGCCTGATAACCAGCCCCTGGTTACCAGGCTACTCATTCCCCGATCGAAGGAAAAGTGCGCAGCACACGCTAATGGCAAGCGAAAGTCACCAAAATTCTCTCAGATAAACTGGGTTTCCCTGCAGAAAATCCCAGTTTCTCTGAAAAAACTCCACTTTTCTGCAGATAAACTAGGCTTTTCTGCCAGAAAATAGGAGTTTTTTAGAAAACTGGGATTTTCTCAGAGAAAGTGGGATTCTCTCAGATAAATCCAGTTTTTCTCAGATAAACTGGGATTTTCTCAGATAAACTGAAATTTTCCGGGTAGGCTACTAAATTTTATCTGTGCCACGCCAAAAAACGTCTGCAGGTGTAGATAGTGTAAACGGGGCTTCATTAAGTGATCCAAACAATGGAATAAAAAACTGAAACCCAGTAAATCTTCTTATTTTATTATGAAAGATTATTGTTTGGGTTCCAAAGCAAAGCATATTTCATAAGAATCCGAGCTCTGGATGAGGAGTTACGATTTTTCATGTTCAAGAAGAAATTGATTTATTAGGCTAGGTAGCACCAGGCAGGGTAAAGGCCACAATTCAGTGACATATATCAAAGTTCACTTTTGGTGCAAAATTTTCTCTGGTTTCAGAACTCGAATTTCCCCCAGGGAAGGGGAAGGGCAGTACCATTCAAGTAATACTTATGTGTCTGTTTCTAAATATAAATAAGGTGATAAGTAGGTTGCTGGATTAAGTAATTGAACACCCGTCCTTGCAATTTCTTTTTTTGATCTTTTCTTTGTTTTAATTGCCTTCTTGATGATTGAAATGAAACAACTTGAGACCAGACATCATATAATGTTTTAAATAATCTTGGCAACTTTAGTAGCTAACCATTTATTAATGTGTGCAATATCACAATAAGCCAGGACGAGCATGCAAAGCAAACGGAACAGAGTTGGTTTAAATACTGCGTGCGCCAAAAAACGGAACATCTTTGACCAGCTACCAACAATTGTGTACTGCACGGTTTACAATTATTACAGTTGATTTTCACGGCAAAAGAGGCTATGCTTCTGTTGATGCTTCTGCTTGCATTACAAACGATTTTCCAAAAGTTTCGAACTCAATGAAGCTCGAAAACATTAATGAAAACCATAGAAATCATAGAGTTCAAACATTAACTTCATACTCTGAAAGGAAAGGAAATGAAATTAAAAGCCTTAATTCAAATTGAGGCATGAAAACGGAAACAGCATGAAAACGGAATCTTTAATTCGATTCGAAAGGGTCTTTGACATTCTCTTTGTCAATGTGCTCAAACTTTAGAAATTTTATCAACGTTTTTCTGTGTTTTCGAGATTCTTTGAGATAGAAATTAAAAAAAAATCTTTTAAAACGAAAGAACAAGCGTCGAAAGAAATCGCCAAAAATTGTTTTTAACTAGTTTGGTCCTTTTGACGTGAATATCGTCTTTAATTTAATCATTGTAATCCGTTTGGCAGTTCATCAAAGATGTTCTCTTTTTGCTTTTTGGCACACCCGGTACCTTTAGAAAATGGGGGGGGGGGGGGGAGATCGCGTTGTTGGTTTCAAGATGGCCAAAAAGACTGTTTAAAGGTATTTAGATTTTGTGGTGTGTGGTGTTTGCTTCCGAAGTAAAGATTCATTTTTCTCACATCTCAAGAGGAAAGAAGGTTTCAAATTCGTCAACCACGCAGCAAAATGATATCGAAGAGCCTGCACAGAAAAAGTTAAGGCTGGCATGCATAGAAAGCAACGATAGTTGATGATAGCAAATTTGAACTTTGAGGAAGAATTTGAGAGCGAGTGTTTTGACCTTTGTTTTGACTTTTTGTTTCATTGTTGTTTTATTATCATTATCGTTTTATTATGAAGCTATAAAACGTATCTCGTTTCATCTTTGCACATTAATAATTACACTTGTTTTAATTATTACATCGCACGCTCAACCTATTGAGGAGTGCGAATGAAAACTCACCTAAAAGTCCTGATAGTATGGCGCATGTTATGATGCATTTTGCTGTTTTTAGCATCTTTTTACCAACCTTTCTATGCTATTTCTTTATGTTTTACCCAAAAATATAAGATTTCGAATTTTTAGAGCCAAAATTATAGTTTTTGATGAAACATTTTGCAGACCCAACAAATATCGAATCGGAAATCCCAGACTCAAAAATGTGGAACATGCCCCATTACCCAAGTCAGATGGTACTGCCAGCATATCAAAAAAAATATTTATGCATGTATGTATGTATGTATGTATGCCTCTCCTGGGGAATTTCCGTCATTTTTGTTCTGTTTTGTAGGTTATGGTGGTATAATGAATTTTTTTCTCCAATTTATTGCTAGGAATTGTAAAGTTTTGATTTTTTGTTAATTACAGTACTGTACACCATTTTTTGTTAAATTAGAAAAACAAAATGTTGGTATTATTGCTGAATCATCGTTAAATGAGCAGTTTCTTCTTGGCCACATTCTTGCCAGATATTTTCAGGGATAAGAACAAACAAAAAGCACATTTTAACATTCTGTTCACACCAATTACAAGAGTGACACTCACTTCCAGGCAAAAGACCTTTTTCATTTCCCATAATGTAACTTACAGTATATCCTTGCCTTTATTTCATTTTTGCCAGGTGACAACGTCTATGTCCATGGTGCAGCGGCAACTCCAATCCCTCTATTAGAATCGTTAGCTGCTCATGGTAAAGCTGCAGAATTGAAAGATGTGCATTTGTATCATATCCATACAGAAGGACCAGGAATAACCCAAGAACCAGAATATGAAGGTATGGACATAGCTATAATGGAAATCATAGTTTGAACCTATTTTCTAAAATGAGTAATGGACATGAAGCAACCTCCTCCTGCTAGACTTGTTGCAAACATCGTAGCTATGCAAGGCTACATTACGACTCAGAAAAATAAAAGAAAATGTAATTGTAGTTCGAACTTCGAACAATGTCAAATTCGAACTTCGCACAATGACCAATTCGAACTTCCTTAATAGAACTGTTATAGCCTTGTTTCAGTCTTCTGATTTCCAAGCCTAGAATTTGTGCTCTAATATTACCAGTTCAACCTTCCACCTGTGTATGACATTTTATATATAATAATTGCGCAATTGAACTGTCATGCTTTTGTGTACTACCTATTGGCAAAGTGTTTTCTTTTTTGTTTATTTCAGGAATTTTTAGAAGCGTTTCTCTGTTCACTGGTTCTAATTGTAGGAAAGCCATTGAAGAAGGAAGGGCAGACTATGTACCAATTTTCCTGGGAGAAATACCACTTTTGTTCAGAAGAAATATTATAAACATTGACGTAGCATTGGTTCACGTATGTAAACTTATATTTATACGTATCATATAACATGTTTTTTTTTCATTTGGTGTACCATAGAACTCCCTCCATATAAACTGTGTACACATTAACTTCAACCCAAAATTTTGGAAGAATTATTTCAATTTCAAATATATTCTTCTGCAAGATGACATAGTGAAAGTTTGGTATAGCAAAATGCTATATGCAAGAAAAATAAAAACAATTCACATATAAGCTTCTAAATTTCAACCTTTATCCAACACCTAAAAACCACCCCTCGACACCCTGGCCAGGTTCGAAATTGTTGCTTATTGTCAGTGCTATCTATTACAAAAGTATCACGATCCCCATGGAGGCTATACTATACCCCAACATTTCGAAAGAAATGTGGGTAAAATTGTGGCTTTATGTGGGTTTATATGATTACTGTGGCATAAAATCAATCCTAAAATTTCCTGTCGTCTTACAATAACATGAGATGAAATCTACCATACATTAACAATTTGTGCACCATGTCCAGTATGAATTTGTTGTGGTCTTTACATTTGGTCATTAAAAATGTACTTGTTGTGAAATTATTATTTCCAGGTCTCACCACCAGATCATCATGGATTCTGTTCTCTTGGACCAAGTGTAGATTGCACTAGAGCAGCAGTTCAAAATGCAAAATATATAATAGGTACAGTTGGAAAAAAATTGACACCTTAGAGTGAGTTATGTGGTTTGAATTTAATGGAAAAACAAATTAAAACTATTAATGGAACAATTAACTATTCTACATCATTCTTGTGTGCAATGTACGTAAACATTGTTTCTTTTTTGGTTCAGTCTGTCGATAAACTGATAGTGGTGATGTCAATGTGTTCAACAAAAATAGTACGAAGCACAAAATTTTCGATTTGATTTTGTCTTTCAAAAGATGGAATTTCCAGTAAATTACGGCATGTCTAGTCTTGATCAGGTGTATTTCCACTTTTCAGGACAACAATTTATGCTCATCAATGATACAGCCCTGTGATACGAACGGTGCAAAGTAGCATAGACTATTTGTTAGAAAATGTATACCTTTCCCCCGCCTAGAATTGGTCCCACAATGCCCCTAAGTGTAGCATGGACCAAGGTATAGAAAAAGATGTTTATTTATTTTCAGGACTTTGCAATCCACAATGCCCAAGGACATACGGTGATGGACACATACACCAGTCACATTTGGATGCGTTTGTTTACATTGATCATCCTCTACCAGTAGCACACAAAAGGATTCCTTCAAAAGAAGATGAAATAATTGGTCGCCTTATTGCTGACAATTTAGTAGAAGATGGAGCTACTTTGCAAATGGGTATGAATGATTTTTGGCTACAATGACATAGCCGTTTTTTAACATTCACTGTAGCTCTTGAAAAATATTTAAAAATACTCAACTGAAATATAAAAAAATAACAAATGGCACATTAATTAAATGTCTGAAGACAGCCTTCAAATGTACGTACCCTACATACATACATGCACCCTACAGAAACTTCAAATCACACTCTGAAGAGGACATAGGTCCGAAAGGCCTTAGTGTGCGTAAAAAATAACGTTCATTTTATGCCTCCTGATCCTTCTATTACTTTAATATAGGTTAACCTTACATGCATACACGGTAGATAAATGCATGCCTGAGTGAAGACAGGCTATGCGAGTGAAGACAGACAGTCAATGTTCCAAGATTAGAAATGTGTACAGAAATATACTTTATTGATTAATTTTCAGCAGCCTTTCGCAGAATGTGTAGTAATATAAAATTTTAAAACAATATCTGCTTTTTAGGAGGCTCCCCAACCAAAAATGCGTGATGCGTTGTTGTGCTAGTTTTGCTGCGTAATGCTTGAAATCACAAATTTTCCTGCGTGATCACGTGAATCAAAGCTTCTGCATGTTGCGTGAAAACTCGTTTTATCCCGCACGATTACATAAAAGTAGTAGACACCGATTATAACCCTTTGGTAGGAAGGCAAGTTTAAAAAATACACGTTTGCTTGTGACGTATCTTTCATTAAAAGGTATTGGTTCAATACCCGATTCCGTTCTTGCATCGTTGAAGAATCACAAGGGTCTTGGTGTGCACACAGAAATGTTCAGTGATGGAATAGTCGACTTGTCCAACGAAGGTGTCATCACGAATGCTCACAAAATCGTGCATCCTGGTAAAATCGTAACCGGTTTCGTTGTTGGTACAAAAAGAGTTTTCGACTTCATTGACAATAACCCTTTTGTTGGTAAGTTGATTGTTCGTGTTATTTTCAAACAATAGTTATTGTTTCATTGTTTTTTCACATGGGTCTGAGTTTCACCTACAAGAACAGGCGCGGCAGAGGCCTTTTTAATGGTAAATTGTAGCTACAAAAGTTTAGAAAATGTTTCTCATTGTTATTGTATCTTACATTTTTAAATTGTATTTTTAAGAGTGTTATATAATATTAGAATATTATTAATAGCATATATTATGTGTCAAAATTTATACTGTTATTGTAGTTGTTGTTGTAATTTTATAACCGTATACATAATAGTGAGTAAGCAGCCAAAATAAAAGTATTTGGCAATTTATGTTGAGGAAATGTTTTAACTTTTTTCCCTATTCCCAATGGTGCGTTAACGTACAGAGTCTGACTGGCTAATTTGTATCATAATCAGTCGCATGAAAAGGATAGTTTTTGCTGATTGTTTCGTAGTAAAATCAGAGTTGAAATTTTAACGTTTTATTTCCCCAAAAAGTATGGGGTTGTGGATATTTCACATTGAATTTGACCATTACAAAATTTATTTTTAGTCATGTGCGATATATCGTTCGTTAATGCAGCCAATATTATATCGATGAATCCAAAAGTGACAGCTATAAATTCCTGCATTGAGGTCGATTTGACAGGTCAAGTCGTATCCGACTCCATTGGACAGAGAATTTTCTCAGGTATGGTGGTATTGTTTTATTAGGTAAAAGATTGCATCATGCATAATTTTATTTCTGCAGTGATAAAAATACATTTAAATCATGAGTATGCATGTACCGGGTGATCGAAAAGAACTATCTTTGTTTGCAGAGCTATCGCTCAAAATACATGAGACTACGAATCTCAAATTGTGCATAAAGCGACGTCCAAAGGCCAAACATAGAGTTTGGGATATTATCTTGTCATCTGCGACCACCTTTATCTGTCTAAACTTGCAATTACAATTACCCTAATTCTTGTGCTTTCAAGTTAATAGCCTGCTTGCTTTAATAGCCTTTTTGGAGTTAAAATTTGGAAAGATTCACTGATCAACACAGGAGTAAGCAGGTTCTTTTAATGTCAAAACTTGGACTGGTAACGAATGGCTTTCCTCTAAAAGGCTCACGGATAAGGATTATTTCTATTTCCAGTTTTGGACATGTTAACGTGATTGCACGCGACTGGATGATATCTTAAACTCTTAAGTTTACCATTGGAGCATCGGTTTGAGTACTATTTGAAATTGCTAGGATCGAGAATTTCAAGCTATAGCCCTGAAAACGGAGATAGTTTTCTTGGGTCGCCTGGTATATATCATATATCGTGAATTTATGAAATACGCTGTTTAAATATACTATTTTAGATACTATTTAAAACCCTTAGAAAACACATTTGGGGGTAGATAAAGGGTGAGCTAACAAAATAACTAACAAATTTGACACTTAAGACATTTACAAATTCTCCCATCAATTTTTGTTCATTCACAGTTAATATCGTCGGAAAATGTTCATTCACAGTTTATATATTTGTAGATGAGGGTTTCTAATGTATGAAAATAGGGAGGGCTAAAAAATTGAAAATTGTTATTTTATAGTTACTTGTTATTTTATAATTGTTATTTTATAGTCCTGATATTTGTAGATTCTTTTATTCTGCATAAACCTTTTCCGTATTTTGACATTTTTAATTTGTTCAACATCGTTAGGGGTAGGCGGACAAATTGACTTCTTGCGAGGTGCTGCTTTATGCAGTGATGGAAGAGGAAAACCAATCTTAGCAATGCCATCTACTACGAAGAGAGGTGAATCAAAGATAGTTCCAGTTGTGAAAGAAGGTATGTATTTTTTTAAGTTCCAACAAAATTTAAATATTTTTTTTTTAATTTGCCCTTTCGGCCTTAAAGGGCCATGTTAGAGGCGGCACCAGGTTGAGAAAATCTAAGTTAATTGGCGAGGATTACGAATTAAAAAAGGTGAATGTGGGTGCCGAAAGGTATACCCAACTATTTTTACATATTTTTTTTTTAACTTTTTACCGATTTTTGGTGAGTGGGAACTAGGAAATTTCCCCAAGCCGTGGCGCCGCTACTGGGCCATATGGCCATCGGTAAGCAAGGCAAAACGTCATATTTGCATAGCGAAAATGCAGCGTGAATTTGCTGTTGTTGTCTTAAATAGAAGTTTATCTTTAGAATCAAGATGGTCTGCTTGTGCCACCCCCTGCAAAAATAAAACTCAAATAGGATATTTCTGTCAATTTCAAACAGGACAAAAGAAGAGAGCTAAAATTGCTCGATTTACCTCAATTTTGGAAGGCTGTTTCTCATGACTGGAGCTGTATTTGTCTTAAAAAAACCACTATTGTCGTCAGCAGGGTGTGGCGAGACCAGTGAGTCGTACCTTCAGTGAAACGGTTAATTACCGTTTCTGCAAAGAAACAATCTTGGTCTCTTTACTGTACATATGTTTTGAAGGTGAAACTAGCAAGGGTTCTTAATTTTAGGTTTTCAAATGAAGAGGGTCGGGCTACTCACAAAGTGTATAAACTACATCATTTTAACTCCGATTGAATTTAAAAATTGATTGTCTTTCTAGCGTAGCAGGACGACTAAATGGCACAAAATTATTCGAGATACATAGTATCCCCAACAGAGTTTTACCTGCTGCTCTACAAACGAATTTACATTTTTGGTAACCAAGTTCTGTCAAGGTTTTTAAAGTTGTGAAAGCTGCAAATAAAATTGAATTGAATTGAATTGAATTGAATTGTGAAAGTTTCCAGTAAGGACTTCATGGCAAATTTAAACCCCGTTTACATTATGCTTGTAAGAAACGAATACGGTATAATTTCATGTCGAATTGGAAATTTGGATTAAGAATTTTGCACTGTGCCGGCACAAAACAAATGAGCCAATATCAATGTAACTTTATCTTCTTAACTCAATGTTTTATAGTCTGGCCGTTTCGTACCGGCATAGGGTAAACGGGACCTTACTTTCTATGATTTCTTCGTAGGCGGAGGAATTGTGACGTCCAGAGCCCATACCCACTACATGGTTACAGAGTACGGCATTGCATATCTATTTGGGAAGAGCTTGCGGCAAAGAGCGCATGCATTGATTCAAATAGCGCATCCAGACCACAGAGAATACCTCGAACGCTGTTCTTTTGAAAGATTGAAATGTATGCCATCTCCTTGAGTCCTGTAATACAGCATTGAGCAAAATTTCAACCTCGTTCCCAGGCATAGTTCATGAGTACCTTACATCCAGACTCACTACATACGTTTGCTCTTTGATGTTGTTGTGAGAGTGCCAGATCATAGTGAAGATAAGGACACACACCATCCCTAGATAAATGGCAAATAATATTTGTTAGTAAAATACACATTTTATAATAACTTTTTGAGAGCGAAATGTACAGTTGTTATTTGTCATGTATCAGAAGATGGTGTGTGTAATGGGCCTATTTAATATCTCCTGATACCTTATACAATTTCTGAGTTGACACTTGAAACAAGCGTCAACATTCGATGGAATCCCTTGAGCTTCAAAAAGACAAAACGCCACTTTTTATCGGGATTCGAATGATGAAAATCTTGTCCAAAATTGTGTAACGAATTAGCTTAAAACGAATTATCTTATCCCGCTTAAAAATTGCAAGTTCATGAGAACGAGATTGAAGGAGATCCCTGAGAACGAGGTTGAAAATTTTGTGTTCCAACTAGTTTTTGTGTGAAATTTAATTTTTGTGACCGTTAGCAAATTTATTTATACTTTTTAGCCTGAGAACCAATTTTTACATTTCTACCTTTAGTTTTGTCAAATTCTATACCGGGTGTCCCAAAAAAACCTTACACGGGTTTCGCAAGTATTATGCATAAACGTGAATATGAAACTTTTCGTAAACACGTCTATTAAACGGCCTGATAACATACGAGTAATTTGTGACCTCGATTATTAAAAAAGCAAATTTTGATAGATGTAATGGTTAGAAATTTATCAGGGTTTTCACCACAAAATTTACGTTTGAGACATTTTTAAGTCTAGTACAATTTGTATCCTGTTCACTTTTATATCCAATTTGTTTCACATCATTTTAGACGCGGAAAGGTCAGATATTTAATTTTACCCATTTTGTAGTTTTTCTTATTTAAATTGTTTTGCTTGGTATTTAAGCGAGTAAAGTATGGTAAATGAGCTTCGACCAACCGATTCGATCTCTCTGTCTTAATATATCCTATTCTTTTTTTTCTCATTGTAAAAATTTATAACAATAGAATGGGCATATTTTTAGTGAGGATTTAATTTCACTTTTCATAATAAGAAAGTTTATATTGTCCAAAATTCAACTCCTCGAAGTAATTGTGTTCGTGTCCCAGGTCCCTGGAAGCGACATGGCTAACTTTAATACCAACATCGAAACCCCATGCTGAGGAGCAAGAAGGATGCGTCTCCTGTGCATCTTCTACGCCACTTGACATGGGTCACAATGGATTTGATAAAAATGAATCATAGTTATGGATCACATTTGATAGTGTGAATCATAAATATGGGTTACACTGGATTACATAAAAAGTTAATCATAAACAAAGGTCCCACTAGATTATCTAAGGGTGAATCATAGACATGGATCACATTTTATCGTGTGAATCATAGACATGGATCACATTGGATCGTGTGAATCATAGACATGGATCACATTGGATCGTGTGAATCATAGACATGGATCACATTGGATCGTGTGACTCCCCGGCGCCTGCACTCCTATACTTTATATAACACCATGCTTGTCCGTAAATTCTCTGAATATGGGGTCTCATGACAGCTCTATCTGCGACCTAGAATTGTAAAAGTGGGGTATTTTCTCGTATCACAGATCCCCCAAAAAGGGTCCATTTTATTTGATCAACATTAATCTAAAAGTCAACCGGTTAAAGCTAAAACAATTTGTAAATCATAATAATTTCACTAGCAATATTCTTAACATTGTGTGCCTATTCTATCTTCAAGTTTGAGCTCACATTACCCTCAACTTCAACAAGATCATATACTTTCACCCCTAATCACTATTTTGACAACACACACCACACACAACACAGTCAGTGCAGTTCATAGACAGACAGTTCATTTCTTAATTAATATAGTACTGTTTCTTACTTAAAATATTAAAATAAATTTTAGTTCTGAAAAAGTATCAAACCAAACCAACCTGGTCTTCCTTTCGTTCTCAGTTAGCAGCAGCACTGAGAACAAGGGAAGATGTGAACTTTTATCAAGGTTGCAAGGCTCAGGTTGGGGTTTCTTTCATTGAAAAATGAAGCAGACATACAGTATGTAATGTGTGTAATAACACAATCAAGATATGATTTACACTATAAGGTCAGCTTTCTTGAAAATTATAATGATAGGCACGCACATTAAGTATAGAGGCTATTTCATATATTTGGCCAATGCCAAAGAAGCTCAACAAGTTTTAAATAGAATAATTCTTTTAAATTTAATTAGGCCAGAAAGTAGGAGAGGAAGACTACAGACTAACTAAAAGTATTTATTGTGTGTATTACGGCTCCTATCTTGCTCGGCTCTGTCTGGTGGGCATACTGAGTCCTCCTCTTCCTTCTCCAAAAGCAAGCAACAAAAGAGGTTCAGCTTGTTGCTTTCCTGTATTCAATTTTACATCTTTTTGTGATTTTTCACATTTCTCTGACATTTGTTATCAGCTAAAAGGATGGCGACACCTCAATAAAGCTATATGTCGTAATTCTGAAGAGCAATTCAATTCAAAGAATCTCAGAATCTCAAGATCTTAGAATTTCAGAATCTCAGTTCAAAGAATCTCAGAACCCACATAACAATGACGCAATGACGCAATGCTAGTTCTTTAAAATTGAGCACGTGGTCTTGCACAAGTCTTCAATTTTTATCTGACCAACGAAGAACAAACGAAAAACCTAAAGACACAAGGAATTCGAAGGAAAACTGGACAACATGCACGTGCAAAACATCTCTTAAATCTCTCAAGTTTAGAATGGCTACCAATGTTGATTGCAGAGGTACCCGAAGAAGAAAATGCAGTCGATGTGAAGAGTGCATGCAATTTGTTGCTGAACGTTCCATGATCGTTTGCGCTTATTGCTCATGCCCGCCCGGCTCCCACGTGAGCGAAGGTATATGCACACATTTTCTTTGATATTCTTGGATGTCTTATCAACGGAAATGGGTCTATAATTTAATAATATAATAAATGGGAGTTTTAGAAGTAGTGGTCGGATTTTTGTTCTATTCTATTTAACGGGAGGGGAGGGGGGTCAATGACAGTAGTAATTACAACCACAATAAGTGCCGAGATAAAGTTTTTATGGAAAGTCTCACTTTTTGCTCAATTTTCTGTTTCCTTTTGACAATTCCACAGGTAAATAAACTCAACTTTAAATGTGTTTGTCTACCGTCTTCTGTTTTGTTGTGTAGACCAGCAAACATAACATCCAGTTTCTTTATTTGTGCTGTGCCCACTCCTCAAACGAGGAGAGGAGGAGAAAATATCTGATTAAGTTTGAGCTACCAAATAAAGAAAGCAAACTGAGACATACGATTCCTCACAGGTCTTGCCACTGATTTACAAAATATTAAAATCTTATTACTTTACCTTACCTTAATGTTTTAAACGTTGCTTGGCGTTGTTAAATTCAACAACATTCTTTTAAAGAAATATCCTGGAGCTCTCTTGAAGACAGTGCCTTGCAACTTGAGGAAACTTCAGATGAAATCCATTTTATCAATGAACAGGGATCGGAAACACAGGAAGTAAGTATAGAAGAGACCAACTCGAGTGCTAAAAATGGAAGCAAGGAAATTGAAGAAACCAGAGAATATTTTTCATCTATCATTCAAAAGATATACGAAAGTAAAATTGCCCCAGCAGATAGTTTGATCTTAAATCAGAAGACAAATGGAGAATTCCAAGTTACATGTCTACTATGTTCTGGTAAGAAGCCAAAGACTATCAACGCTGGTTGCAAGACGAAAGCTCTGTCAAATCTGAAAGCCCATATCAAAACTCCCTCCCACAAGATGAAAGCTGTTTTAACCAAGCACCTTCGGAAAAGACAACAGAGCCAGCCCAATTGAGCGAATTAAGCAAGACGTCAACCGAAGAAATATTTCAAGCGGTCGAAGTAAAAGTTCCAGGAAGATTCGAATTACTCAAGTTGGGAAAAGCATTGAAGAATGCAAGATGCTGTTCTTGCAATGCCATAATCAATCTGATCCCTATTAGGGGAACTGCAATGTTCAATGTAAAAGTGCATGTGAAATGTTGCCAAAGAAAATGCGAAAAACGAAAGACGGGAAAGCAGACGTCTATTGAAAGTTTTCTGCAGCTTGCTCTTAAGAAGAGTAAGTCACTGTGACTGGATGAAAGTAATCAACAATACTCACATTGCCATGGAATCTTCGAAAAAGAAATGCAAATTGGCGGAAAGTTGTATTCGTTGGTAGAACTGCAATCAACATATAATGAAGGACATAAATTAGGAGAGCCCTTTTGGTACTCAATTCCACATTACAAAAAAGTAACAGGAAAAAAAGTTACAGAAGGAACAATCAAGAGTGTAAATTGCAGAGAATTGCTAGTTAATACAGGTAAAGATAAGTGTATTCCTTGTTCGGGGTTATTAAAGGAACAGTCTTTGATAAAAAGAATTTAGAGAAGCAACATAGGAGGTGAAATCAATTTGAATAAGCAGTTTAGAAGCAATACCAATAATCAATTCTTGGGAATCAGAGAGAAGTTGAATACAGAAAAGTTTGCAATGGCCAAAAACTAAAGATATTAGGGCTATCCAAGACAGTTGCCAGACTGAAATCATCAAAGTTAAAACTATCAGAGCGCTTAGGTGAGCAAGCAAAGAGAGGAGACATTTATCCAATTATACAAAGCCTGAATATGGCACACGAGAAGGGATTGTTGGCTGGGAAATCCAAGCTCTTAAAATTCATCAAAGATATAGTTCAGAATTTTACAAGAAAGTCCCCCCGCTATGGTGAATTCGCAAAGCAAATCTATTGTGCTCTTCGTGCAATTGGTGGTCCCAGAGCTGCAAAATTAATTGCTCACAATTTAACTGGCCCGTCAGATGATACTCAGAATAGAACAGAGAGGAGTCATATGTTTCATAATTACCCTGAGCCCCCATCAGAAAGAGTTTTTAAGCACCTGGCAGAAGTTTATGCTTCCTGTAAAAATAAGAAAAACACACAAGATGATGTTTTAGTAGAAACGGCAGAGGACGAAACAGTCATAATCGCAAAATGTGAATGGGACATAAAAAGGGTTGAAGGCTGGGGCTGGTGCGGTAAGGAAGGAAATGATCATATTTGTAATCCCGGTTTTGTGCATAATGTTGGCTCAAGTAATGATTCTTACAGCAAACTTGTAGAAGGATTCAAAACTAATCGGGTAGGTTCCCATGCAAGAGTCATAATGTTAAACCCTATACATCCTGACTTGCCTCCATTTTTTGTCTTGCTGCAGGCCGTTTGCAACAAATTTGATAACAAATTTGTCAAAGATCAATGGAAGCTAATAGCAGATCTGTATCAAAAACAACTTGCTGGTATTTTGGGTCCTCTTGTCGGGCACGCATCAGATGGGGATTCAAGACGACGGAAGCTTCATCCTGAGAGCGCAGAGTCTACGCAAGGTCAAATGTACCAATTGAAACACCACAGTTTTATCCACAGTGCAGAACTATGCATTGCAAATGACAAGATGAATGTAGAGGGTTTAGCTGATCGAGACTTAAATCACCTGCTACACCCATCCATAATTTTGAAGATAGGAGCTAATATTTGCCATATGAACCATCTTCAGCTACTGATAAGTAATCCCGCACTTACTGTTTTTGATCATGGCCTTCATCAACACGACGTTGAACGAGCTGATCGGATGAATTGGGAAAGTGTCCAAAAGATTCTTTTTCCAAAGGTACGACAATCTCTCCAAAAGATCCAATCAGGAGAGGTAAAACCAAAAGAAAACGTTTTGGGAACAATTCTTTACCTGGAATTAGCATGGAAATACATCGAAATATTTTACTCACTTAAAGCCAGTCTGGCCGAGAGAGTGAGGAATGCAGCATATGTCTGCAATTTTCTGATGTCATAGAGAAAATGGATATACCAGAGTAAACAATTGTCTCTTAAATGCAATTTCATTTCAAGGAAAAGCTACCAAGACGTGACATTATCTTGCCACCATGTTGTGCTTTTTATAAAGGCATCAAGGGACACCTAATCACCAGTTTCATTCCAGCGTCTTGGAAGTGACGTTTGTGAAGAATATTTCTCCGCCAACGGGTCATTCACTATTAACAAGCATAATTATACAATTACTGATATGCTCAGAAACCTTGGAAGCATGCAGTGGCTACAAGAAATGTACGTTTCCAAAGCTGGCCCAGACAACCCTAAACGTCATCGAAAAGGTGAAAACATTAGGAAAAAAGGACATGCAAAGCCAAATGTAGAACCTGATTTGCGAAATTTCCCTTCTGATGATGACCTGGAAAAGGCATGGGAAAATAGATACATTGAAAGCTGTAATGCATTAAAAGAAATTGGTGTGAAAGAAACACAACAAGTTTCAAATTTCTCTGGTCAGCAGCTAGTTATCACAAAAGAAAACGAAATTCTTGAAGAAATGTGGGCTGACAATGATGTTGGCGAGCTTCCAAAAATTTCCGAAACGGCTGATGAAGAAGTAAATGATGCAATTTCAGATTTTCCAGAACTTGCATTGCATCTCAGGATGACATCTGATCAGGATCCCGATCTTGCGAACGAAAAAGAGGGAAAAGCTCGCGAAGAAGCAATGTCAGTGTCTGAATTTGGAGACAATGCACTTACGGAAAAAAAGCGAAGTGTCAGCCCGACACTTGACGTACCTGGTGTTGGTGCTGTCCATGAATCTACAATTTTTTCTATTTTAAATGCCACCCCTGAGTTTATAGAATAGGAGTGAGTGCTCCGGGTTACCATCTCAAATATTTACATGTTTGGCAACTCAAAATCGCCTAAAAAGATGGTAGATATTGTCCTGATGTTGCATTTGAGAACAGAACTGGAGAACTTTTGAGTCCGTGTACAAAAAATATTTTCGTACGTGTGTGGATGACGAAGAAAAATACGTATTTCAGTGGGGTGTTCATTTTCGTGGGTGATTTGATTTCCAAAAGTAAAATATTTTTCTTCTGTTAATTCTGAAAAAATATCAAAGTTCATATGTCATCCTACTTCATATGATAAGTATTGAAATGATTTGAAAAAGGAAGCTTTTAATGTATCAAATACATTTTGGCGCAAACGAGGGCTATTAGCCGTTCGGTTGAAATACAAAAGCATACAGCCGTGAACTGAGAAGCCACCAATCGTTTGCAGTCTATGTCAAGAGCACCTGAGAGTGCCCAAACTGAGAATTTCATTTTAACTCAAAAGGGAATGGGTAAAATTTTTTTTTTCAGCCTCCTTGGTTTATTTAAGTTCTCAGTTTCCTCGGTTCGTATTCTGTCATTAAAAAAGTATCACATTGATGTTGCTGTTTTTTTCAGCACAAGATCTTCTTTTCCTTTCCAAGGTCTTCCTTTCCTCATCAAACAGAGGCATTTTATAGAGCTGATGGATCTCTTATGTACATATAGCCATGAATTGCGGTTATTTCTTGATGACGACTGAGCTACGCAAGGTACGTCCTACGAACCTCAAAATGAGCTTGCAGAATATAGTCATTTGAAAGGTCAATCTGCAATGAGGATCGAACTTGAGTGTCATTTAAAGCCAATCTGAAGGGCGTGTCCACGAAAAATTCACGGGGGTGTGCCGCAGGACCCCCCTAATTTTTCGGCTCGCTTTCCAAAAACTAATACATCTGTATTTCTGCTCCCAGCCGCCACTGCCCTCAAGCAAACACAATTATTTCTGCAGAAAATCTATTTGTTAATAACGGGGAGTACCACGCTTTCCCAGCAAAATTTGCAAACATTCACTGTTTAATAAATTTCATGGGGCAATTTTTCGGGATCCTCAAATTTCTCCATCGCAAAATTAGGCATTTTTCTTGTAATTTCGAACGCATTCGAACAACAACTCAATTTACGATTATCGAGTGTTGTTTGCGTCTTTATTCTAATAGGTTCTTTCCATGGTCTTTTTCAATTTTGTCGGGAAATTACTTGCATTCCGTATGGTGTTTCTATATTTTTATTCTAATTTTAATATTCTTCATGGTCTTTGTATTTAGTATTGCAATTAAATTTATTTTCTTTGGTCATTGCAATTAAAATTTCATATGGCTTTTTCTAATTCCGTATGGCCTATTCCATTCAGTATTGTCTGTCCTAATTTCGAATGGCCTTTCTCAGTTCCGTATGGCCTTTCCCAATTTTATTTGGCCTTTACCAATTTCGTATGGCATGATGCATTGCGGCATGGCATGATGCATTGCGGACATTTGAGAATGCTTCCATGATTCCAAAAATTTTATTCCAGCACAGCATGAATTACTACTGCTGTCTCTTCACCAGCACTGGAAAGTAACAGCCTAACACTGTTCTCAACATCTTCCAGACGACGCAAATCTCTCTCAAGACAATCAAGACACCGCAACTCGTTGACAGTGCTTCGCGAAAGCTGGCTGAAGAGACCTTCCGCTGCTACGACAAAAACTCTCAAGGCCTCTTCGGGATTATCCCTTGCCCTCCTAAGCGTTTCGTGAGCTACCTGGCGTCGATTGGCAATTTATTTAGCAAACGATCAATAAACATGTGCTTA
>JAYJMH010003875.1:0-27552 GCA_036873815.1 Phacellophora camtschatica | reverse complement strand
AAAAATATTTATTTCACTTTATTGAAAATGAAATATAATTGAAAGATAATTTCTTATCATAATTAAAATAAAACGTTTTTCGAAATTCGTTACAACAACAAAAATAATGAAAGTATCATCACAAACATTTTTCCAAATATTAAAACAAGATTTCTTGTTCCTTTTTGAAGCAAAACGTTGGGCCATGGGTTAAAGGAGTCGTTGTAAATGTTCCCATGCCTACGTTTTTTTCTGCCTGCTCCTCCCTGAGTTCTCCTTTGTATTTCCTTCTTTGCACTTGATTATAGAATTGGGAATGGCCATCTTTTTAAAAACAAAAGAGAAATCAGGAAAGAATAGGCAGAAAAAACACACGTATGACTACAAACACTATAATTCCTTTAACCCATGGTTAGACCAGCAAAAAAATATTAAATTGCTATCTACTTTTAAAAAGTTAAATAATTTCGTAACTTTAACAACACACTTTGCTAAAAAATTCTCTGCTGGAAGAACCTTGCAGAAAAGTGTTTATCGCGATAAATGCATTGCCGTTTTTTCAAATATACGGTTTTTTAAAGAACAGCTATCTTCGGTTCCTGCATGGTTTCAGACCAAGTGCTACTTTTTTCGCACTTAACGTAAGTAATTTCTGAGGTACCCAAAACAAATGGCCCAAATCCCAGCCTGGAGTTTCTAATAAAGGTTGTTCTCATATAAGCTTGTGCAATAATATTGCTAAAATTTTCTTCAGATAAATGCCTCCACAGATTTTGAAATAAAATTCTACATTTATTGACTGAAAGAACCATTCACAAAACAATTTAAATTATTTATCCAAAATAGGAAAAACCCCTCTCCCATCCCCCCTTTTTTCATTAAATTGATAAGTACTGCTGATTAAAGTTTACTTCTGAGTCAAATTTCTAGGTCATATCTATACATAAACGTTCCAGCTCAATATGCGATATTATCATATTATCTATTTAAATCTAATCTAGTCTAATTTTAAACAAGTATATTGAAAAAATATAAGTACAGCTTTGAAAAATATAATTACAGAAAGATGAAATATTTCCAGAAATGTATTTGATGAGTAAAATAAGAAAAAACTAAAAATCTATGTTGTTTATTCCCGGAAGCTTCAGGTAAACAATAAACGTTCCTCGAGGCACAATAGATAAATAAAATCTGGAAAAATCTTGATTAAATTTCAAGATCGTAATTTTTCAGGCTCACATAAAGTAATAAAATAGCCTTACTATTTCAGTAAATGTTTGCTTGGCCTATATTAAAAATAAGATGATATTATGGTGTCCGTCCTAATGAGTTGTCCGAGTTTTAGCAAGATAATTTTCTTTCAAACTGGTTCGTAGAGGTGTCTAGTTACAAAACATTGATTGTATGGTAAAATTCATCAGCAGCTTTAAATTTTCTAACTTCTTATTCTTTTGAAGTTTTGGTTTAATTTAATTCTGTTGGTTTTAATTGTATTAGCTGGACACTTAAGGACACAGTTGAAACTTTAGAGCTTGCTCTCAAAATATATTTTTGTACAATGACGAAAATTTGAACTTAATCAAACTCCTAACCTATAAAAAGATGGCACAAAGGATTGGCACGAGTAAAATAAATACCTTTTCTTCACAACAAGAACTCCTTACCAGCCTTCCGCAGTCGACGCCATTCGCGCTGACGTCACAAGAGAATGCGGAGCATTAAATTGAGAAATAGACGAATTTTGTTCATGGCCAAGCGATTCAACGAATGAAAATGCGCCTGAATGATCCATGTCTATTGTGCTAAACTCACTCTTTATAATTGGCTGGTCCATGAAGCTTCTGTTTGTCATGAGCCCCATTGGAAAAGGAATTCTGTTTCCATTGTAATCTTCCAAGGGTGAATGAACCATGTGATTTGGAGTCACTGTCAATTAGATAATATATTCATATAAATATAACACAAATAACTGCATTTTCAGTTCAGTTCAGTTCAGTTCAGTTTATTTTAAAATTCAATACACAATACAATTTGAACTTAATATACATACACTAACACAATACGATAAAATAGAACAACCAACAACAAGATAATTATGAAAATAGAATTACATAGAAAAATTGTAGGGGGGGGGATTTCTGAAGAAGGAGCTCTTTAAAATATCTATAATCCTTTTGGGGAGTTTGTCTACATCAAAAGAGCATCCAAAAACATTTGGAATGGCGTTTACAGAATATTGATATCTGTTTTAGTTTTCGAGTTATGTAAAGGAGCAAATTGATGATGTCATACCAGGAACTATGTTATAGATATTATTCAGTTGTGTGATGATCGCCGTATGGCGTGGAACATTCAGTAACAACAAATTATACAGTCTTTCTCATTGTCGCACTCTCGTTATAAATAAACTATGTATACATATTGATAGTACACGGACGTCGAAGCCGGTGGGGCTAGTTTGTATATATGCACTTTTAGCCCCACCACATTTTGTTAAAATTTCTTTATTAAGGAGTCTTTCAAATTTCTTTGGTTGCTTTTCAGTGGTTTTTTCAGTGGAGATTTCTCTTTGAGGTTTCAGGTTTCAAGCACTTGCTATTCTTGCAAGGGATGGGTTTCTGCGATGGGAGCAAGGGGGCCATTTGTATAGCACAAGGCCAAACTAAGCAGGGCGACCCTGGTCCTTCCTCTTGATGTGACCACACCTCGTGATTCCTTCTTGTCTGGAATTACAGAGAGTTGGCAGCTCTCCTCGTACTTTCACAGCAAGTATGACCTTGGTTTGGTGCGATTCGAACCAACGACCCTACGATCGTGAGCTAGGCCATCCTCACTTTTAGCCCCACCACTTTCAGACTTCTCCGCAGTCCCTGTAGTGTAGAATGTTTATTCGTGGAGTAATAAATGACAAATGTGCAATGATGAAGGAAAAATTGTGCAATGATAAGTTAATTTTTTTAATAATCAACAGACAACTCATAACTAAAGTTATATTTTTCTCGGTAACTCAATTTATACCTGGTCTTACTCTACAAAATATATTCAAAAAAGTACATATCTGCTCATATGATCATATTTAAGGATAAATTATAAAATTTAGATGATGTGGCAGGCCCTGTTCATTTTGAAAACAATAGTATTGAGTCAAAATCTAGAAATTCTTAAAAAAGTGCTGTGATAAAAAGTTAATTTAAATCATACTACTTAATTTTACTGTTAGTTTTACTGTAAACTAAAGCCTACCATACTACTTGCTTTTAACATTAACAAATTTAGTAAACGCCTTAATAAAAGGTGTGAATCATTCTTTGATCAGCAAAGCAAACATTGAATATTCCAAAACTAAAAACAGAGATTCAATCGACCTTCTTGTCGCCTTTGTGATAAAGCGAAGAATACAAAGCACAATAAGGCGTCTATCAATTGGACACACTACGGATGCTAACAATAAAAGACTCAAAAATACACCTGCGTATCCGAGAGATGACGAAAGTGTCAAACACTTCTGCCACTTTCAAGTCAAAAACTAGACAGAGCTCAAAAATATATTATTGATCGGTTTTATTCATTTACGATATGTCTAAATGATACTTTGTCTCCAATAACGCTTAAATCTCGTTTCAACAAATGCTGCTTCTTCATTCAGCTAATTACAGTACAGTAAAAACCAGCACACAACACTTGTGGTGAACTTTAAGATTTAATTTTGCTTGGGATATACTGTTTTAGAATAACAATGTAAAACATAACAGTAACAATGCAAAACATAACAGTAACAATGCAAAACATAACAGTAACAATGTAAAACATAACAGTAACAATGTAAAACATAACAGTAACAATGCAAAACATAACAGTAACAATGTAAAACATGACAGTAACAATGCAAAACATAACAGAAACAATGTAAAACATGACAGTAACAATGCAAAACATAACAGTAACAATGCAAAACATAACAGTAACAATGTAAAACATAACAGTAACAATGCAAAACATAATAGTAACAATGTACATAATAGTAACCCTTCTCGATCCTTAGAGTTCTAAATGACTGGCCCCTTATCTGATGAATTAAGTTGGCTTGGGTGTGCTACCCTTTGCAACCTAAACGTTGCATAAGATTTGCCTGCTTAGCAGAAATAAATTCTGGTGTGAAAGGGTTAAGTTACTGACAGACACGACAGATGCGAAAGATACGACAGATACGACAGAGAAGGCTATGGCTTGCAGGACATTGCGTACGTCACGCACACGCTCTTGCTTCAAAAAGGTGTTCTGGCAGCCGCAGACTGGTACATCCAGAAGAGGAAGGAGATGTACCTCGTATGCGGACACACTGATGGCGGACACCAGACTAGCATCAACTAACGAGGTTTGCACAGCGATGATGGATTGCAAGATATGCAGTGGATTTGTCGGATCGGTATGGGGTAGAACTCGACCGAGATAGAAAGATAGATAGATAGACAGATAGATAGCATTTACTGATATACAAGATAAAAATCCTTACGATTCGACATTCAAAATTCTTACGATTGGAACTTTATCATTGCTAATTTATGTTTACAGACTTCCAGCTAATCGAGACTATCTCATATAGGTCATAGAACTCTTATACGGCATAGAAAATTTCAATTTAAGGCGGTGCAACATAACCACATTATGTCCCATATGGGTGAATATCAAGGTAGGGGGTACCATTTCTATTCTTAACTTCTCAGCTGGAAAACTTGAAATGAAATTAGGATTTTACGCTGTTGTGAAAACTGTTCATGATTTCTGCTAGAGCAAAGCTGATCATATCAACACAAAAGAAAATAAGATAAGACTTAGATCAATCACTGTACATATTCCTTGATTCTTGCTGTCTAGTTCGTTAGGATTATGGTATTGGCCTTATCCATGCATCTAGAAGTTTTACACGGTTTAGTTGTGAGTTAATAACCTGAAAGTCCCTTCGAAATCATTTCCTCTGATACACTTTAGTTGTAATCATAATGGTATTGGGCACATGTGAGCGTATATTGCACAAGTTGTGATATAACGTTGAGTTGTGATTTAACTTAAAAATCCTTTGGAACTAATTTGATCTGGCACGCGTGCATTTGGCTGAAGTTGTAATCATTTTAGTCCAAAATTAAACATCACAGCATTTAAAAACCTGTTTCATATGTAAAGCCTCCTTTTCTAGCCGAGGCTGCCATCAAGGGAAATTTATTACAACGTAAGTAGACAACAAATGTTTAACAAATTAAGAGCGATTAGACGTGGAAAGAAAAGTCTCAGTATTTTTTGCTGATATATATCATATTCCTCTGACCTTGAAAACCAAAACATTTATCTTATTCTTTCCGCAAGATGGTAAACGTCATAAAAAGCGAATTTGAGTAGCGTCAAGCGCTAGGATTCACGAGGCAGCTCCATCACTAATCGCCAGATCGAGTCGGTGATCCCGGTGGCTCCAAAATCAAAGAGCAACACCACTGTGCCACAACTCCTTCAATACATTTTAAGATTTAATCGTTATTTCAAGACCAAATCATAACGAAGATTAATTTCAGTTTCCAATAAAATTTCTATCAAAAATTATAACTTTGGTCCACAAAGCAAATCAAGGTTGTTTTTGTTGTGGTTATGTTGTTTTTGCAAGTCCTTGCTCTTAAAAATAAAATAATTTTGCATGTAGAATCGGTAATCGATCGATGTACTCGTGTATTTAGTTTCAAGAAAAATTTTCAAAACTGTATCCATTACTTAGAGTTTATAGATATGAAGAAGATGTGCTAAAATCACGCCCAAGTCACACCCTTTTATTTTTTGTTAAAATTTAGGGAAATGTTCTCAGCTTTAGATTTGGTCCATGGATGGCTAAAGACTTTCCTGAACTCTACCGCCACTCCGCCATTGCTTTAATAATCGAGAAAATTTTTTTTGTGCAAAGTGAGGGTCCTTGCTGTGCAACTAACGAACAATACATTGCCGACACAACGCGTGTTCCCTTTGTCAAAATATGAGAAATGTTTGAATAATTGTTATGTATTGTTTAATAACATATTTTTTCCCTGCTGGGTTTGATAAAGACGGCCACGAAACATGTTTTCTTTGTCAATTTTGTTTACCATTAGTTAATTCTAGCTACGTCTAATCAATAATAAAAAACAAACATCATTTTGACAGTTCTCACATAGTCAACCTGTCTATGGTTCTATCTAGCAACGATGTGCAATGTGTAGAATGACGACAAACTTTCAATTACAGAACGATTATGGTAAAAGAGGAGACTTAACCCATCAAAAGGAAAAAATTGCACAAAAAGTGCTTCATGGTGTAGAAATAATTCTACCTCATCAATGAAATCTTCGGTTTTGTAAAGTGAAAAATCTTATTTACCAGGTGGGAAAAAGTGATACGACGTTGGAATGGATTCTGGCGAAGAACCTCCCAAACTTTCTCTATCGGTACGAGCCTCGTGTTTAATTCCGCGACCTGAAGTTCTTCTGCCTCCAAGAACTGACAATTGCTTCATCCTTCTTTCTTTCGATCGTCTATTCTGAAACCAAACTTGAATGACTCGCATACTTAGACCAGTCTCTTGAGCGAGCTTCTCTCGAATATGTCGAGATGGTTTTGGCGTAGCTGCAAATGCAGATTTAAGTGTCTCTAATTGTTTGGCTTTAATCGTGGTCCTTGGGCCTCGTCTTTTACCATTTGCACCATCTTCGTCATCGCTTCCATTTGAAGTTGTGTTTTTGTCTTCGCTTTCATCAGAAATCGGAGATGATTCTTGTAGAAAAAAATAAACTAGTAATTTAATAGAACAGATAAACAAATAAATGGCTGAGTAAAATAATATTCATACAATTTGTGATTGAGAGCATCAAAAATAAGATGTGAGTAATTTTCCAAAAAGCAGAGATCACTTTTTACGATTTTCAATAGTGCAATAGATCTGTTTTTAGACTATTACACAAGCCGTACCTACGCTCTGTACGTACTGTACCTATCTGTTTTTTGACTGTTACATAAATTCTCAGTTATAAACAAACAGACAGTTTAACGAATGAACAAAAATTGTAGAAAAATTTGTAAGGTGAAGTTAAAGGAAATGCAGTGTTGGAAAGAAAGAAATGATTTAATAGATAGTTTGTAAAGACTGATTTACAGTTAATTTTATATGTCTAATTTTGTTGATATTTGCTGTAGTTGAGTAAAATGTAGACATCCAATTAATTAATGAAACAATTTTTTAGGAACCATAAAGACTTTATGTTAACTATTTCATTCTTTAAAAACTTTGAAAACTAGAAACAACTGCAAAAGATTACTAAATGGTTAATATATTCAATACGTTTGTTTACATTTCCTGCTGTTTTGTTAAAGTCATAATTAGTTTTGTGCAAATCACAATTAATCCAAATCATAGTTCATATGAGCGACTTTAACAATACACAAGATGGTAACCGGAGAAGAATTCTGCAAACCAAAATTTCTGACTCTTTGAAGCTTCCATCTTCCAGAGTTGATCAAAACTAAAACTCGTCCGGCAAATGATAACCTACAATATTGTGCCTGTGGTTGGGGGGGGAGCCTGGTCGTCAAAAGGGGGACCCTTATTCCTACCGGGTGGCCCAAAAAATGTCACAAAGTTTGCAAAGCCGCCACGGGGGAGGTTCTGTTTTCAAAATTTTATCTTTACTTGTCATTGATGTAAGAGGCTGCAACTTGAAGTTTGATACATTGCTTTCCAAAACCTACTGAGAATACCTGAGCGATACTAAAGAAAAGACAATGTAAAGGTAAACCATTTTCAGCAGATTGCCGCAGCAGAAATTCTCTATTTTTAGTTTCATTGATTATAACACAGTAATTATTTGATAGAATTAGGCAGACAAGATCTCAAACTTTTCATTAAAGCTTTTTATATCAGATTTATGCAAAGACAGAATTATCGAAAGTAATGCTCCTACACAGTAGATTGAAGAAGACATACAACAACAACACATTTGAGGATTTTAAGCTAACATTAAACACAGTTTTCCTTGAAATGCAAATGTTTCCAAAGATCACATCGCCATGACATCACAGAGCAAATATAATCCCAAAGATTGCATTTAAGAAGGGCTAAGAAGATATGGTTTCTTTTAAGAGTTTGAAAGAAGCAATATGGCGAGCATCTGTTTGCAGAATAAATCACAGCGGCAAGACAAGAAACTTTCATACGAGCTTTTGAAACTCGGAAGAGTGAGCTCATTTGGATTTGATCGTGCAGAGATATAAACATCTGCGATCACCCTCAAAACCATCAAGAACAACGCAATGAGATCAAACAACCTCTGTAAATCCCACAAAGCAAACTGGCAAATATTTTGAAATAAAGTTTTCGATATGCCCTTATACCGTCATGCCGTCATGCCGTTACACCGTCATGCAGAGTCAAGAGCAGTTTACGGCCGCACAGTCACTGACCGGTGGAACGTTGAAGAAAACAAAAGAAAATTAAGTACCACATCTAAACCACCCCCCATTTTCCATTGTTTAGTAAGGAAGATTTCTAAAAGATCAAAATTTATGATTGGAGGAATTTTGATTACATTTCTGGACTCTACAGTCATGTAAAAGCACTTACGTCATTCAAATATCTAAGATCACGTCCTCAAATTAATAGCCTGGGATATGAAAAAGGGCATCGCTTATCGCTACCACCATCTCATACAACATTTGTTGTCTCATTCCACAGAAAAATGTGGTTACACTAGACTTGCATATATCGGCGAAATTTTATTTTGTTCCGGAAGATGAATGGTGGACAGAGGCGGACAGCGAGGAAATATTTCGAGGGTTTCGCATGAAAAAACCTCTTTCCACAATAAAAAATGGCGGAAGGTGAGGTTGGCATTATAACAGAGTCATCAAAACGGGGTTTAATTCAGGGGCAGAGCCAATGGGGGGGTGGCAGTGACAACCCCCAATTTATTCGACCGCCCAATACTCGTAGTGAGTTCCTAAGGCACTGCAAGGATTAATACTGTGCACGAAATTATACAAGCACCTGTTTTTTGAACCCAGGGGAGGGGGGCACAAAAATTAATTATTTTTATTATATTTTTAGGTAAAGAGTTTTCAAAATATGACTTTTAGGTTCATGCACATTAATCGTCAAAAATATTTTGGATATTTGCTAAAATAATTTGGAATAATATTTGTTCACAGATCATACATTGAATTTCAATGCTTTTTGCATTGACTTAGGCAATGTCAGAAGTTATGAAACAAAACTATAACCTGTATACCGTATAAATATATGATATTTTTTGGTCAAAAATAGTCTGATTTTGATCTTTTTGGGTTACTCAAACAATTCTTGGACTGACCTTCCCGTATAAAAAGCTCCCGAGTGCCCCCCTGGCTTTTTGAGCGATTGTAGTGAAATTCCTCTAAAAATTGAGCGACCCCATTTTTGAGAAGAGATAGATGTAAGGAACTTACAAGGGACAAGTAAGCTATTTTTAATAAATTGCAATTGGAGCAGGCTCTCGTGTTTCAATTGCAATTGGAGCAAGAGATTTTTAGCAGGGCACTGTGGCCGTGAAAGGAACTGTATAAGTACTATTTTCAATTAACCAGTACTATCTTCAATTATTGTTTAAACCCAGTGCTAAACATCTTAGCAACTATTTAAGCAACTTGAGTTCCAAATTTTAGCTGAAAATTAACCAATTTCAGTACTACCCAAAATCCTAAGTTGCTTATAAAAGATTCGTATACTCCAACATCATATAAACTTAGTTTAGTTCTCTTCGCTTGAAGATACTTCACTAAGAACACAAATTTGGCTCCTTAAGTCTTAATGATGATTAAAACACGCTGACAATCATGAAAAGAACAGCGGTTAGAAGCAAAATGCCTTAACGTTCTGAGCTGCTTGTGTACTTAATGGATTTAACCCAATTGTGGAAACAACACATCAATGTTCTTTCTTTGAAATGATCAAAGCCATACTTATTCCCAGTCAAGAGAGTGTCTATGCATGTACAGGGTATTCGTGGCTGTACAAGAAAAGATTTTGTTGTATTAAAGATTTCAGTTGAGAACACACGAAATTAGGATTATTCGCAACGTGATTTGAAGATTTCGCAAAGCTACCAAGAAGTACAAGAAATTGATTTGTTGTTATTGAATAGTGGTGGAGAATATCTTGCGTTAGTCTGTACAAAAAATCATAGAAAGTTGATAAATTTAATTAACAATGACAACATAAAACAACAACAACAATAACGCCACTTAAACAAAAACAACAACAGCAATAAACAATGTTTGAAAACGTTTTAACTCATATGGATTCTTGTAAGTTTAAGGCAAAAATCTCTAGCAACAGCCGAGTAAAATGCTCTCTTTATAGAGGTTCTCTCTTTTCACATGCAAATCTTTTGCGATTCAAAGTCTTTTTAGAAGCAAATCGAGTAAAAGATGGTTACGGAGTCAGCTCCAAGACTAAGATCAGCCTAGATAGTGCTTCTAAAATCAGTTTATGACTCATATTAGTTAGATATCAATCACTCGACAAAACCCTCTTCTATAGTAAACTGTAGTAAACCCCAGTAGACTGTAGTAAACTGTAGTAAACTGTAGTAAACTGTGGTAAGCTGCAGTATAGATTGTAGTAAACTGTAGTAATTTGTAGTAAACCGTAGTAAACCGCAGCAAACCGTAATGAACCGTAGTAAACTGTAGTAAATTGGCTCATGAACGAAATAATTTTGAAAAACAACATACCTGAAAACATTGTCTTCTTCGTCCCATCATGATCGTCTTTGCAAACAAATTTGTTTTCGTCAGTTTTGAATATCTGTTCACCAGTTCCAATTTTCTTGTTACAAAGTGAACACATGAGACACGCCAAGTGAAACACGCTGTCGTTGATACGTCGTACGAAGTCATTTGCACCTATTAAACTGTCACAACCAGAGCATCGTGTGCCAAATAGCCTGAAAAAAAATCTGGTGAAAACAATTTTGTGTTTTTTTTAGTTTTTTTAGACCTAAGCCTTTGTGTTAAAGAGCTTTTTACAAGTACGGGAAAAAATATTGGATGGACCAAAAATCATGGCGCGAACAAGCCTTTTATTTCTGCTTTGTCGTTCTAATTAATATTTTCAATTTTTATGTTTACAAATTTATATATTTATTGCATAAACATCACAATTTCTTTGTTTTGATAAACAAACTCCTCATTGCAGTGGAAGTTTTAATTCCACACAAAGTGTGCGAAAACATTGAGGAAATTCCACACACATTTGTTTCGGTTACAATTGCATAAATAATTAGAATAAATAAATTAATTATTAATGTTTAAATGATAACGGCATCATGAAAGAGTTTAACTTAAATTTAAGTCATTAAACTATTCATCTTTTGACCTGAAAACCAGAGTTTCAAAAAATTTATTCCTCGGATCTTCAGTTTCTGAGTTGTGTAAAAATATTTACAAAACTACTCCAGATCAATTTTCCAAAAGCCATGGCGAATATTTACTAAACTGACACATGTAGCTTTTTATGTGCTGGGTTGCCCAACAGAATGTCCTCACGTTTGCAAAGTTGCTGTGAAGGAGCCTTTCTTCGATAATTCTGTCTTTGATTGAATTTAATACATCGTTAAACTTCGAATTAGCCCACCCGCACCCCCCTCGATTAAATCACACCCTTAGAATTTCTTATTTCACTAAGCCTGCTATGAACAAGTATTTTGTTGTGTGGTTATCCCACAATGTGTGGTTACTGTGGACACTTTTCAATTTGTGGTTATTCCACAGTATTCATATCTATGTAATTATCCTGTAGGAAAGAGTCCCACTTCGAGTTAGCCCACACCCAAAAAAGTTTTAAATAAATTAGCCCCAGGGGGCTAATTTGACGATTTACGGTAAAGCCGCCTTCTCAGCCATCTCAGGGGTTCTGGGAAACATTCTATATTTTTAATGGAGATAATCGTTTTTCGAGTTTAGGGGAAATTTTCAGGTATAACGTTAGGAAACTTTAAAAACCAAAAGGAACTCCGCGTAAATTTATCGCCAAACTAGGGACCATAGACCCCCTTGGCAGGGTCTCGATAAATACCAAGGTGTATTTTTTTCCCCGTTTATTCAAAAGATTGGCGGCAGCTAATATTATTGCATCAGTCTACTCTAAACTAAAATCAAGAGAAAACCCAAATTCCAAAACCTTACAATGAAACCATTAAGAAAAACCTGATGCAGAAATCTACAGAAAAAATACTTCGAGAAAGCAATTGACGTTTAACAGCTCAGAAATTACTTAGTAGATTATTGGAAAAAGGTACTGAACCTTAACTTGAAGCCTCTCACATCAATTTCATGCAAAAACGAAACTATAATCACTAAAGCTCCTCCACAGCAGCTTTGCAAACGAGGTGAGACATTTTTGAGCTACCCAGCGGCTTAATTTCTTCTTCCTTTTTTACAATATTGTTTGCAATAACTTTGGAAGATATAGTATCATGTACGAATAATTTACCACACAGAAATAATGACTTTTATGATAAGAAAAAATGAAACAAATATATCAAGCTAACTTTCTATGGGGGGAGGGGGTATCCATAAAGTGCGCACGCACTGATTTGGCTATTTTTAGGCACCTTCCTCCCTGTATGCAAAATAACAACAGAAGCACTACCCCTCTATCCCGCAGTGCGTAAATACTTTAGATCCATTAGATCCAAAATTAGTTTATGAATAGAACACAACATTCAAAAACATTTTCTGAACAAAATCACAATTTAACTCTCATAATAATGGGTAGTTCCTGTCTCAAAATAAGAGAATGAGAGACAAAATTCTTCAACAATTTTGTAACAATTTCATAACGTATTTATTGTAAATTAATTAGTGTGGATAAATTGATAATTGAAAATTTTGTTAAATTAAAAGTAAAATTTTTTATAAGAAAATATGTATCTCAAGAAAAAAATGATAACATGAGAAAAAGCACTTCTTTCTCCAAAAATAGGGATCTATTATGCTAAACATTACACAAGAAGAAAAGCCACAACAGACATTAGAAATAACTCAAGAGAAAATATATCTTTCCAAAAAAGAGTGCTTCTCTGCATCTATTGGCAAAAACGAACGGACTGACGATACTTTGGTAGCTAAACAATACACTGAAACTGAAGAAAGAAACCGGTTTGGGTTCACTACAAACATCTCAAGTAAAAAAAGCTTCTTGCCGAAAAAATAGGGATCCTTTCATGCTAAAAATTACACTCAATTAAAGAAAGAAAGCGTTCTGGGTTGACCACAACCATTTCAAGAAAAAATGCTTCTTTTCCAAAAAGCAGTGCTTCTCCACGCGTATTCAAGGAAAGAAACGAGCTGAAGATGAGTTACTAAGTAAACAAAATTTTCTAGGGTCACCGCAAACATTGATCATATCTCGGTAAAGATCGGTTGAATGATGGTTTGATGGTTTGACGTATTAACCATAACTAGATTTGCAAAAGACCAATCCAGATCAAAGTTGATAGCAGAAAGAAAGGAGCAATCACATAAGGTCGAAGTGAAGACGCCATTAGAATAAATAAAAAGATTTTATCAAACCAAAGATGTAACAAATAGAAATCATATCAGTCTGACATTGGTAGAATTTTCACTTTTAAAGCGTTATGCTGGCTTAGCTGTCACGTTAGATTTCTACACCAGTTACATTTCCAATTATTTTACGATAAAAAAGATAACTATCGGGCGCTTCAAATAACACTTTTGTGTTTCTCTTTTGCCTTTCGCAGAGCTGGGACATGCACCCCGAAATCCGGCCCTAAACTGATGTTAATCTTAAGCAGGGGTTGACCGAGCCGTCTGGCATTCGGGCATTGCCCGTGGGCCAATCAAACTCTTGTCTCAAAAGTGCATGGTACCCTAGGGCCCAACATCACTTGGTAGCTGAGGGCCCAACATCACTTGGTATCCGAGGGCCCAACATCACTTGGTGCCCGAGGGCCCAACATCACTGCCAGTTCACTTCTGCTTGTTTCCAATCAAGCAAGGACACATAAGCATGCCCAATTTAGTGTGCAGTGTTACTGATAACCAATTTGTGCAGTGATAAAGTGAAATTGTGCAGTGATGAGCAGTAAAAATGTGCAGTGATAAATACTCCATAGAAAAAAACCTTTTTAATGGAAAAAAGTCTTGTAAAGAAAGGTTTTAGAGGGCATGGTCGTATTTTAAGCCAATCTGAAGGGCGTGGTCCGCAAAACTTTCTTCTAAAAATACCCTTAGACACCTATAACTTTCCATTTCAGTTAATATGTGAAGTGATGAAAAATTCTAAAAGTCTTGTATGGACACAAGTATCTTGCAAAATGATGCAGCTGTACTTTGTCCATACTTCAAGAAACTTTCAATTCTTATATGATTCTTGTCATCATTTATATTTTTATATTATAAAAATATGAATAAGTTTAGTTTCATTTCGTTTCGACATCATTTGAAAATGTAAATTTATCATAAATGTGTCTCTTCACTCGCGTCGAAGTACTGCCTTTCACAATATTCTTAAACAAACAGAACTTCCGACAAGAAAGAAACTCGCCAGCTGTCATCTTGAAGATTGTTGACCTTGAAAGACAAACTCAGAAAGCTAGCTAAGAGTTTTCTTTTAAAGATAAAACGTTTCACTTCAAAAAGCGTTATCTTATGTTATTGAATGGTGCATGCTTTTCAAATGAAGAAACCGAGACAGCTGTTTTTTATGCGATAACATGTTCTTTATCAGTTTTCAAAAGAACATCGTTTGTCATGTGGCTTCAAAGTTTTTTTACAAAAATATTCTCTACAGGTTCAACTTTAAACAAAATCAGTGTGTATCTGTCATGAATATTATTGAAATTACAAATTCGCAGCTTCTCCACAAAATTCCTTCTAAACGTTTGTTCGTGGAATAATTATTCAATGAAAACCTCTAAATGACTCAATTTAAATTCGCTCTGTTGCCATTTAGCTAGAAATATTTTTCATGTTATTTTAAGAGTTTTATTTTTTGGACGAGTTTTGGAGCTATAGATAACAGTGCTTTTATAACGTTTCATGGAACTGTCTCCAATATTATACAATTTTGCTATTTCATTCGCGTATCAAAAAAATAACACACAAACCAATGCAAGAATTCAGAATTTGAAAACGTTTTCCACGAACTTGAAAATTACCGTGTTTCTTCAACAGTTGAACCTATCGAGCCTCGAGCTCACTTAACTCAAACTCCCGGATAAATCGACCTGTTTTGCACATCCTTTGAGAGCTTCCAGTGTTGACTTAGCTTCCGTTATCTGGAAAAATCTTCATATCCAACGTCACATTTTTTTGGAAATAAAAATCCTTCTATTGTGTTACCGAACTAGCTTCATTTTCAACGTGTTACCGAACTAGCTTCATTCCCATAAGTACAAAAAACGTTTAAACTTCGATGTTTTTGGGGTCCAATGGGAGAGAAAGAGGCAAGAATAACCATTCCCAGTGGAAATACAGTAATCGCCTAGAGACTTTTTGATCAATTCCCTATAGAAAGAACTTTTATTCAAACTGTTATGTATATCCTTTGAGAGCTTTCAGTGTTGACTTAGCTTCGGTTATTATCTCGAGAACTTGCCTTTTCAAACAAATTGGCATTCCCCTTGAAAGTTCAAAATTGCGGAGTTCAAACTTCGCAACCGTGAAGGTGCTCAGATTCTGATATCTGATTGGATAAATATTTTCCGTAGTCCACATGCACAAGGGCGTCCCCATAGGGGGTACGGGGGGGTTGTCCCCCAAGTACTTTATCTGTCGGCACAAACGAAATTTTTGTCGGCAAATTAAGATATATTACAAACAAAGAAGGCAAATTTCTGTCGGAAATCATTTGTATAAATGTTGTCATTGGACAACTGATTTTTCAAACATATTAGCAAAAAATCCGTAAATGTTTTCTGGAAAAGATCATGACTTGCAATTTGCCGACAAGCATTCTTGTTAGAAAATGTGACTTGACAGCCCATATAGCATTCTACATTTCAAATTTTTTTCCAGGGAAATCCCTGTTTTTGTCCTTTCCATCCTGTTTTAGAAATAGATACGCCAGCCTCTAGCAATCTGAAGTTTAAAAATTTCGCAAAACAACTCCCCGTCAATAGTTTATTTATGTAATGTAGAAGCCAAACAGTCAATCTAGTTGTCTAAAACTATAATTTTGCTAAAAATTTCAACCTTTTTCGTCATAAGAATCTAAAAACAGGCTCGATAGCCATTCCAACAATGTTAAATTTTAAAATTTTGCTAAACCTTTGTCAGATGTTTGACCTACCTTGAAGTGAAGGTCAATTATCGATATGAAACATATATTGGAGTCGTTCTAAGCCAATATGAAGGGCGTGGTCACGAAAAATTTCCCGGGGAGTACCCCCGGCCCCCGAACATATGTAACAAGCTGCAAAAAATACTATATGTCCGACTGGCATTGTGTTAGAGCAGGTTGAAGATTTGGTCACGTGGAAGTGCGATTTGTTTTTAGTAACCACGCCCTTTTTGTCGGCAAATTTTGATGTTGTACCCCCCAAAAATATTTTTTAGTTTCACCCCTGACTATAATTGTCAGTTCACCATCATCTGCATCGTCTTTATTGTCATATCAGCATCTTAATATCATTATCCTTATAAAGAATGTAATGTTATATAGGATCTTACCGTACGCAAAGGAAGCACAGTACAAATTGTTTATTCTGGATCTTAGGCTACTAAAATCTGTTAAAATCTCAAAAATCGATATTTTAGTCCTGACGTTTATAGCATTTGCAGTGGGTGTCTAAAATTAAACATCAAAATGTTAAAACGAGTTTTAAAGTAAAAGTTAAGACGAGTATGACGAGCCGTTTGGGAAAAATCAAAATCTGTAGAGGAATTCTCTTATTCAAAATTATCCAGGCACATACAAATATCGTTAGCAGGAATTTGTCGGCAAATGTACTGCTCGCACCTCCCCCCCCCCAAGACTCCAATCTTTACCGACGGCCCTGCAGCCTTTATGCCTTCATCTCTGGCCTTTAAGCCTGGTTTCCATTCAGCCGTAATGCCTGACAAATAAGGGTTAAACCCTGAAGATACTCACACGCACAAAATCCGCTTACAGGCGCATGTGCCTTACTTGACGCTGGGGAAGAACTTAGCGTTCAAATTTTTGAATGGTTGATCTCATTGTTTTCTCCTAAACGAATTGAATAGCATTCACACCTCTCGACATTGTGCGAGCGACATCTCGACAGTTTTAGCTTTCTGAAATAAAATGAATTGCACGCTTCGTTTTCAAGTTTTTGTGAAAATTATTTTTGCATATTAATTTAAATGCCTTTGATCATATTTGTTCATGGAGATTTCTTTCATATCGGGAAAAACATGGAAGAAATTTCTAGCATTTTCTGCCATGTAGAGCATTGTAATGAGGGTTTTTCTCATGGTTTTACTGTAAAATGTAGCTTAATACATCAAGACAGATGATAATTTTGCCAAAAAATTCATTTCTAACGATTTACAGAGATACTTATTTACTTTTCCGTATATGAATTATAAGGCAAATTAATTACTGGGTGCGCCGAAAAAGCTCCCACAACCCATGTCTTGGAAAATTGATAAATCATGAAACCCACTAACACTGATTTCAAAAGGACCGATTTTGGCGGGACACCCAGTAAGTAGTGACAATAAAGCACCCGAATCCATCGGGCTCTCTGAAAACAACAACTCTAGCGCTCAGTCAGCTAAATTAATCAAAATGCAATCCATTGGGAATATGTACACTGTCTGATCTAGTGATGATCCTGCCTCCTCCTCAGGGATACCTTTTGTTAGCAATAGACGAAGGTGTTTCCTATTCAATCGATTTCATTGTCGTTATGCTGGTCATGCTCGCATTAGATTTCATCTCTTTCAATGTTTGTAGCCTCCGTAACCTTTTAACTTTGGATGAATCTGAAACAAAAACGGTTTTCATTCAAAAGCTTGCCGTTACTCTATACTCATAAGAACAATATTTATGTTTTTTAGCCAATGAAATCTGCTATGGTCTATAAAATACCGAATTGAACTGGAGTGTATTTGCTAAATGCAATTGATTGAACTTTCTCGCTTCAAAGAAAACAACGATATGTTAGAAAATGGTGTAATTTTGCACTTCATATCTTGCATTATTCTTTGATCTTATAGGAGTTTTTCATAATTTTTATTTTCTTAACAAGGTTTTTTTCTTTTCTTCTATATTTTAAGCCTAGCGCACATGGACGATTATTGTCGCTCAGGACGGTGATTTTTGACTTTGAGAATAATATTTGCATCGCATATAGGTAACGGTTTTTATCGTTAAACATCGCATTTCGCTCCTCCCCAATGGCATACCTGATTTTGGCGGATAGCTTATGAAACAATGTGGGGCTCCCTGGAAAGATAAAAACAATTGGAGGACAGGAGCTTCAGTTGCATTTTCTATTATTATTATTCCAAGAAGAAGGATTTTGCTCATAGCAGCAGCCTTTTTTCTTCCAGAATATTTCGATGAAGAATATCATTAAGGCACAACTTTGCCTGCCATAACTCTTTCTTTTCAAAGCACCATACTTCTTCTTCAGCCATTTCTTCTTTCTGTCACATATCAAATGATGAAAACAAAAATCTTCAGCGATGAAAACAAAAATCTAACATGTTTGATATTGAAAATCTGTCGCTGACAATAATAATATTTGGTCTTTGACTACCACGTACAGCCGAGTTTCATCGCCAGCGATAAAAATCGCCGTCATTAGCGAGAAACATCGGCCGTATGCGCTAGGCGTTTAAATTAAAATTTGGTTGCAATCGTCGAAGTTATACAAGACTATACCATGACTTATAAAAATAAAAGAACAGCTCAATACTTTTGTATATTATGTTTGTATATGTAAGGCGAGTTCGTCAAACTCCTCCCCTGCCTTTTTGCCATGCAGGCATCCCTATTTGATGCTCATAACTTACCGAAATCAGCAATAGTAATTGAAGATTTGCTGCCTCCACAAATCCTGAATATTGTCTTCAGCACGAACAAGTATCCTTTTTTGTATCTTGGATAAATCGTGGCATATACAATTGGATTAATGAATCCATTGATCAAAGAGAATATTCCAACCAATGTCCTGGCTGTATCGTTCGATTTTCGTGTTAATAATGAAAAGAAATTGCTCACCTGAAATCAGAAAACATTTGTCAAATCACGAGCAATAGGATTCGGAGGATTTGTTTCCTACTGTTTCCTAGCGCCAATGCAATGCAATATAGGGAAATAAGACACTACGTCGCATAATTTTGAAACAATGTCACAAAGAAATGAAATAAAATTTAACGTGCAAATTTGAATTTAAATGTTCATTTTAAGGGGGAATCCACACAAAACTTAAGCATTATTTTGACAATTTTCAACCCCTATTCTCCCCGTTCACCTCAAAAACAAGTGAAAAATAACTTTCCCTTGGTAAAGAGGCTCAAAATTAAAATTAAAGAAAAAACAACAATATTTGGAAGCAATATGTACGCTTTCGACTCACTGTCCCCCTTCCCCATCGGTGCGTACTAGGTAAATATATGGCCCCCCAAATCTAACAATACTTGTAAGACTAATCAGCACTTACTAAAAAGGGCAACCAGCTAAGATAAAACAAGAATACAAGTGCAGCCATCATTTTCTCCATTTTTGCTACTTGTTTCATTCCGTCAGTAATCATCGGTGTTTCAGTTGCATTTCTTTTCGATCCAAAATGCTTCTTCAGAAAACTCCTCTTATCTTTGTACTTTCCGTCATTATTTGCCTGTCTTGCATCTTCTCCGTTATCAACCTCTGGTGGTCCTTGATCAGTAAGTGCCATTTCCGATGTCTGTCTTTTCATGCTTTTGCTCTCCATGGCCTTTTTGGATTTTTTGGAATCGGAAGAGACGATTGTCGAAGCTGTTTGGTGGATTTGGTGCCTGATAAACTTGTCCTGTCTTTTCATGAAATTTCCAGTGGAAATTCTTATGGCAATATAGCAATAAAGCACCAGTAAGAGTTGTGCCACGCCAATTACCTCTATGAAAATACCGTACACCAAACCTAAGTCTTTCAGCTGATAATGGCACTGTCCATTTACAAATCCAGACTTCCCCAAACCCATGTATGGAAGCGACGCTAATAAACAACTGAACAACCATAATACAAGAATGAGAATTTTCACTTTTTTTATTTCATGCATGACCCGTGCTCGGTAAAGAAGTGGTTTTTGTATTGCTATTAACCGGTCAAGTGAAATGACGGATATTGTCAAAACAGAAGACAGCCTAAATGAGTAGGTACACCAAGTAAATGCAATGCACAATGAATTTGTCCATTTGGACTTTATAACGTTTGATTCAATGAGATTCAAGGCCTGAGCAGGAAATAATACGTTGAGCAAATCAGCTAAAGCCAAAGAAAACACGAGGATGTCGGGAATTGTCAACGGTTTGTACAACTTCAGAACTGTTATGAGTATTATATTTCCGAAAATTATCCACAGAAAAACAATCTCAATAACCAGGCCAAATGTTAGCGAGTGTTGGGACGTTGGTAATTTTGTTGTTGCGTTTTCGATCGATAAAATTGACGAATTGACGAATTGTGTGATGTAGGCAGCCATGACTGTTGTGAAATGTTTAAATGTTCAAATGACCAATTGCACATCTAGAATCTTTGAAGCTCTGGACATCAAAGTAACAACCTATAATAGTAAATTTCGAGTTCAGTTCTTACGAACTATGAACAGGGGCAGATCCAGCAGAATATGGCGACCGGTTTTATATTGAAAAGTAGGGGGGCCGGGAAATTCTATAGCAACCACGCCCTTACTTGGGTTTTCTGACCGGCTTTTCAAACCGCTAAAACCGGTCTGGATCCGCCCCTGATGAATTCCACGTAAAATTGTCGTAAAATTGTCGTAAAGACGCTTTGAAGCTGTGGATATTGGAGTAACAAACTACAGTAGTAAATTTCGATTTCAACTATTACGAACTATAAATTCCACGTAAAATCATCGTAAAATTGTCGTAAAGACGCTTTGAAACTGTGGATATTGGAGTAACAAACTACAGTAGTAAATTTCGATTTCAGTTGTTACGAACTATAAATTCCACGTAAAATCGTTGTAAAACTGTCGTAAAGATGCTTTGAAGCTGTGGATATTGAAGTAACAAACTACAATAGTAAATTTCGAATTCAGTTGTTACGAGCTATAAATTCCACGTAAAATCTTCGTAAAATCAATCGTTTGTCCATGAGCCTTGATCATAACTTTGAATAAAAGAGGAACGGAAAGATGAAAACCTTCCAAATTATTGACGGAATACAAACGTACTTCTATCTATGCTTTGTTATGAATACCAAGTCATCATTTATCCTACGCTGTTCCAGGTCTTGCGTGTCCCGTTTAGCAAATGTTCAAAGGCAATCGAATTTTCGTGTCCATGTCAAGTACATTATTTAAGCTTTGCTGGGCAATTTTCTAAAGAACAAAATATGTTGTCTTTCATAACAATCCATTAGAGTAAAATTCAAAAGTCGTAAGGGAATATAGAAAATCGCACATAACAGTTACACAAATCTAACATTTTTACTCAATCGAATGTGTTGTCTTTCATTATAATCCATTAGAGTAAAGTTCAAAGGTCGCAAGGGCAAACAGAAAATCGCACAGAACAGTTACACAAATCTAACATTTTTACTCAATCGAATGTTTTGTCTTTCATTATAGTCCATTAGAGTAAAGTTCAAAGGTCGCAAGGGCAAACAGAAAATCGCACATAACAGTTACACAAATCTAACATTTTTACTCAATCGAATGTGTTGTCTTTCATTATAGTCCATTAGAGTAAAGTTCGAAGGTCGCAAGGGCAAACAGAAAATCGCACATAACAGTTACACAAATCTATGGGGTTTGAAATGTTTCCCTAAATCAATATTTGGGGTAAGTGAATTTTCTCAACAATATTTCAGTTTAATTTTCCAACATTAAAATTCCAACTACATACAAATACATACTTAAATAGCATACAAATGATATTAACATTACAGGTACTGCTGATACACAACACAAGTAAAAATAGATTTACTATTAATTGTTGACAAACTGATTTGCATACAGCGGAATTTCTTAAAGGAGGAACTCAAAGAGTTCAACTACTCAAACTCTTATCTATTTTGGGTTCGTGAATTCAAAGAACACATTCAATGAGCACGTTTTGAAAGGGTTAGGACCAATGAGCACATTGGTACGACTGCCAAGTTCTTGATAATTGAAAGTCAAATAAATTTAACGATATTTGGGGTGTCTAAATAATCACGAGTAATACCTCGGGTCAAAACGAAATAAGCTCGATACTTGGGGGTTAGCAAGAATATTGGAAATTGGGGGTCAGCAAGACCCCCATACTGAAAATTAGGAAGTACCCCCCTGGGCTATAAATAATACACGCATTAATCTTACTATTTTTTAACCCTTCTCCCACGAAAAAGAACAATAAAAATACTGAAAATAGCAGATGTAATTTTTTCGTTGGATGCCCCTAAAGCTAAGAGAAGGAGAGCATAAACATAATTTCATTAAATGTCTTTCGAAAAATATTTCAACAACTCTATGAAAGACAGTTAAAATTTTAAAGAAGTTACAATGTATAAACAACTTCTAGGAATGTTTACTTACCTTAAAAAACCAACTTTGAACAAAATTGTTTAATATATGTCAGCAAAAGAAGAATTGGTGAAGACTATGAAATGACGCAAATTCTTGAATTCGTCACAATATGGTATGATCTCTCGTCTCAAGAAAAATGTATCTCCCTGCATGAGGATAAAAAATTTCAATCTCAAATAAACAGACGAATTAACATGAAGATAGAAACGAAATCAATAGTTCTAGAACAAAAAAGGTCAAGTCTGTCAAGTCTCATATTTGTTCGCAAGCAGATGGCTTTCTTTCGCAAGCAGACAAACGAACTCAGTTAATAAAATGTTCCATCCAACCACAACGGTTGTCTTTAAATATCGAATCACAAATCTTATCAATGTCAAAACATATCATAAAAAATGAAGCCAGTTGCTTCCAGACAACAAGGGCAGATTTTGTAACAATAGTGAAATAGTGATAGTGTTTTGTATTTTACTAACATTACGTCAAAGCAGAAATAAATTGTATTCTGGTAATTAATTGTTCACTGCAAACTCCACAGACAAACGCCACAGATAAACGCCACAAACCAACGCCAAGTCTCAACAATCCTTCTACTGGATTTCTGCTGATGATGGCTTCCTGCTCATAGTGTCTGCAGTGTTTCCACTCCTGAAAATAAGCTATCTTTTTTACCTTTGATTTCCTTCGACTTTCAAAATCTTTTTTCCGTTCATCTTTCCACGTGTACAGTAGAAACCCGACAATAAGAAACTGACTTATTAGAAACCGCAGGTTGATTTTTTGAAAACATTTACAAATTATTTCTGAAAATTGGTTAAAAGAGTTAATTATAATGATTGAAATTATTTCATATAATAGAGGAGCATTGCTATAATTTTTCTATCACATTATTGGCAGCATGCTCTATCTAACTTGACAAAATGTTAAGAAACCAGACAGGCTGATTTTCAAAAACCGGTTTTTTTATTTTCGGGCTCTTATTGCATAACATGAATTTTAGCTCAAAATCATTCGTTTTCGTAATTTTTTGGAAAGATTGGCAAGAACACAGATAGAAAGGTTTTTGAAAAGTGACAAATAAAGTGGTCACAAAAGTTAAAACTACGAACGAGGTGTGTTCTGTAACATTTTGTAAACGCATGGGGTAAATTCTTGCTTTATCATTTTGGAATAATCACGATTTTATCTCAGTCTTTGAAATGATTTTATGATTGACTTTCTGACAACGTATGACGGTCTGCAGGGGTAAAATGGGAATACTGGGGGTAAGATAAGTAGTGCGAAAAGATTTAAAATGGCATGTCGTGGACTGGCAAATCAAAATCCACAATATCGAACTGGATAGTTCCAATTGTTCTAGCTCAAGAAAATTTGTAAAATCGGTCTATTAGTGACAATTATTAACATTGCTTTACCCATCTTATATCAACACGATTCCCCAATCAACACTTTGACTTACTGGTGAAATTAATGAAATTTCTTATATATTGTAATAAAAACATTGAAATTAATATTTCCTTCTGACTTCCTTGAAATTCTGAAATCCTTTTTAGTTTTCTCTTCCTTGAGAATGCCAGAATTTTCTGCTCGTATTTAAATGTCCTTGCAAGTTTAAGTGGAAGCACTGGCTGATGAAGTCGAGACATGACACCGGATAACATAAAAATCCAGGGGTGACTCTTAACATTATCATCATTATAAATGTACAGGTCCGTAAATTGCTCAAAACTCTAAACCATAACCAGAGCAAGTATGAACCCCTAACCGACACTACTTGATACCCTCCCAATCACAATTGGTAACAAAATCTATCATAAATAAAGCTGCGTAGCCCCTGCGTAGCTACTTTAATTTGCGTACACTCACTTTTTATAGGAACCAGATAATTTTTGTTGAGGCTCGATGTTCTTAAATTTCTAAGAATTTAAGGCTGAAATGTTCTTAAGTTGTCCTTATTTTTGCACGAATAATTGTTCTATAATTTTATCCAAATTAGCGACGTGACAAGTTTTTCCTGCTTTTCAACAATATATAGAGAACATTCGTGTTTAGTATCATTCGTATTTGCACAGTCTAAGTAATGTTCATAGTAGGTAACAATCACCGAAAATAATTTTATAATACTAAAAGCGGTGTTGAATTTTTTGGAAATGTTGGATCTGAGGCTGAGCATGTTTTTAATCTGTTCTTATTTTTTTTTACAATTCGAGCCTCGATGTTGTCATAAAGTGTGCTCTTATTAAAAAGAATGTATAAAGCTCGTAGATGTTGTAATTAGTAAAACAAAACAATTTCTTCGTCTTTTGCAAACAAAAAAAGATGAAAAATAACTTCTCTCGAGTCCCCACCTTGGTAGACTTCCCCAAATCTATTTCTTTTTAATCCAACAACAAACAGGGGAAATTCGGAAGAAAGAAAGCGAGTAAAAGGAAAAAGAGAAAAGATTTCCTCCTCCTCAGCTTTCTTCGTTTGTTCATTTCAGTTCCCTGAAAGAAACAGACTTAGAGCAAGTCTACCCCCTTGTGCATAGAAAGCCTGAACAAACGTTCGTCACAAAGTTGTAATCCAAAAGTAAACATTTATAAACATCAAAGGCACATATCAAAAAATGTTGTATCAAGGATAAACCCAATTATAATACAAGCGGTAAAATCTTAAAATAAGAGACTTTATGTCAAATAGAGACTTCCTTCCTTCAACTCTCTTGCCAAACAAACTCAATTTATTTATTTCCAAACAACAAATTAACAGTAAATTTGAACAGAAAATTAGAATGCCCAAATAACGATTAGAGACTAAAATGTCGTCAAAATAATTGCTTAAAAGTAAGAAAGCAAAAATTTACCGTTGTTTGTATTGTTGAAAATCTTTTCTTCGTTATTCTGGTCAAAAACAATCCTGTCACTATGAATGAAACTCACATTTGTGTCATTTTCAAATTCCCAGCATGAAACAAAACATGCACATGCCCGTCTTACCTTGTTGAAAGAAACCAGTAAATGAAACGCCAACAGGCACGTGAATGGAGAGAGGTACAAGTAACGTCGAAACCCTACTCTGTGGTGTGTTGACATGCAGGCATCCGGTCCAAAAAATCAATTCTACACTTTTCATCAATATTGACCTTTTTCCTTTCAATTTGTTCGCAATCAAACAAATATTTCTATACCGGGATTTATGGCACGCCGTTCCGGCCAAAATATCACAAAGTATTAATTTATATCCCAAACTTAGTGTTTGCATGCCAAACTTGCAATATTGATTCCAAACTCAATATACTGTGTTTAAACTTTAAGTAGTTACATTGCAAACTAAAAATATGTTGCAAACTAAAAATGTATTGCAAACTAAAAATATATTGCAAACTAAAAATATATTGCAAACTAAAAATATATTGCAAACTAACGATATATATTCCAATTAGAAATGAGTTGCAAACGAGGTTGTGTGCGTCACATGTTTGTCAATGGAAAAATTCATAAATGGCGCACAACAGCAACAGGTATGAGAATTTCCAATCGGCACTGGAGATTCTTTCTAGAATGAATGGCACCGATTTGGCACAGCAAATTTCTTTGATTCTGCCTGGACAAAGAAAGTTGCTGTGCCAAATCGTTTTTTCCATTGACGCACACAACCTCGTTTGCAACTCATTTCTAATTGGAATATGTATTGTTAGTTTGCAATATATTTTTAGTTTGCAACATATTTTTAGTTTGCAACATATTTTTAGTTTCCAATATATATTTTTAATTAGAATCCAGATTTTTAGTTCGCAATGTAACTACTTAAAGTTTAAACACAGTATGTTGAGTTTGGAATAAATATTGTAAGTTTGGCATGCAAACACTAAGTTTGGGATATAAATTAATACTTTGTGATATTTTGGCCGGAACGGCGTGCCATAGGGATTCCTTCATCATAAAATGCTTATGAATGTTTGCTCCTGGCTAAAAACGTATGCTCCTTTGTCTGGAGAGGTGTCTGATGAAACATTTTAGCAAAAAAAAAAAATTTCATTATTCTAAAATATCTTACACCTTAGTTTTTTTTTTGCTATGGACGAATACGGAAATGTGTTTTCAGTTGTTCTGTCGAAAAACGTTTGCTTGCTTGGCAATGGCAAACAAAAACAGTATCCACAGCCTTATTTTTGATATCATGAACAAAGAACCCGATTAAAAATGTAATAAATATATTTAGAAATGGTATATATATGTATCTTGTAAAATTAAATGAGCTATTTAATCTTGTATGTATATGCATAACCAGGGGCAGAACTATCGATTTGGAGGATTGGAGGTGCAAAGGCTCTTCAGGGAGATATCTGGCCTACTGAGTTGTAATAACAGTAAACATGACGCTGCCAAAAAACAATACAAATGGTCGACTAAGACCAATAAAAGCGGTTGGGAGCCATTGCTCCCTCCCTCCAACCCATAATTGGTTCCGCCAGTGTGTATATCCTCATTGTAAATCCATACAAGTATTTAAGCAAAGAAAGAAACAAAAAAAAACTAAGCAAATTAATCACGATCGATAAAATAAACGAAAAAGAAAACATGTTTATTGGTATTAGTTTGGGACCGGTCATCATCATCATCATTTTATTCGAGAATGTAAAAGGTTTACAAGATAAATGGATATCATAAAATTAGATATGAAAATTGCATTCTACACGACCCAAGGAAAGCAGGGTTTATCTGGCTTGGGCCGTAAATAATAATACCAATAAATCTAAATACAATAAATCACAATACATATTTGTTAACAAAAGTTTGAACACAAACAGCAACAGTAAGAACAT